>JAUELF010228609.1:0-13833 GCA_031471495.1 Clinocardium nuttallii
GGCATATCTCATGCGCCATACATATATCGTATGCATCAATGATTTAAATCAACAATTTAGCTGATATGGTGTTTCAACTGTGATCTATTGTTTTACATATGAGGACAAAATTTAACATCTGTGAAATACTTATTATAATTATTATTGAAAAGGAGAAAATTCATTTCATGAGCAATTTGACCGTTTTCTCAATGTGTTAAGCGTTTAAAGTTGTCTTTTTTGCTTCAGACATGGAGAGGGTTAAACAACTTTTATTGCATGTAGATTCGAATCTTAAAATGTATTTGTTTTGGTTTTATTGACAAAAATAAAACATTCGAAATACTGCCCAAAAGAAATCCTGAAGTTATGCAGTCTTTTCCGGCGACATTGATGCCCTGCATCAACTTTTTCTTGTTGATACTATAAAACAAATCAACGCATTCTCATTGATACTATATAACAAAACAACGCATTCTCATTGATACTATAAAACAAATCAACGCATTCTCATTGATACTATATAACAAATCAACGCATTCTCATTGATACTATATAACAAAACAACGCATTCTCATTTTTTTTAAAACAGGAAGATGAGTTACTGGGTCCTTGTAGCACTCTTGGTTTCCATTACAACTAGCTCCTATGCTGGTAAGTGATCTTACTCTTATCATTTAATTGTTTAAATGGTACTTTATTCCGCTTTCAACAATGTTTCAGTTAATCACGGCATTTCCAGGGTAAACGGTGAGTTTTCTCAGTTGAAAGCGGCGCTGGCTGGCAATTCAAGGGTTGTGAGTTCGAACCACAGCTCGGCCAGCATACTTTCCGACGTTTGACAAACGTCACTGTGACAAGCGTCAATTCTCTTCAACCAATAGCTAAAGGTTTATGTGGAATCAAAGCTCCCATAAAGCTGCAGCATGGGGCTTACTGCAGACCATGGAATACATTAGGGCAAGGATTTACCGACACGCCGAATGGGGTATCTAAGTACGTACTTAGGTGAGCATTCTAAGTACTTCCATCATTGTCAGTCAAATGTGTCCAATATTTTAGCAACACCTAAATGTTGCTGAAACTATTATTGCCCATCTCTATTTGTCAAAATGGATTCAAGAGTCGTCTGCTGCAGATGGGTTAATATTCGTATACATGTTTGGCGTTTCCTCGTCAACTAATATTTATGTAGTTGACATCACTTGTTTTTCGTCAATATGTTAAAGAGACTTTAAATGCATCTTTCTCTCTATGACTTTTTTGTTTAGTTGTTCAAGTTCGATCATTTTATATATTTCCGTGATGCATTATTGATCATTGAATAGAGTTTTATCTGATCGATTTAGAAATAAGTTTGATGAACGTTTCGGTGGAAAACTATTAATTGCATTGATTTATAATTATTTAGAAAAAACGGGAGTCAATACGTCAAGTAACATAACGTTCTTCGATATTGGGATACGTGTTGTCGTTTTTATTTTCGTAGTCGTTTTCGAATGGTAAAGTGGAACGTATTGTCTTGTAACCGTTTATTCAACAGTGAAAGTTCATATATTTTTTAAATTTTTTAACAAAAAACTCAAGTTTGTTCTTAACTAACTATGCTTCAAATTTACGTTTATATTAATCAATAGAATGTATCATGTTGTTTTGCAAACATTCTGAATAATTGTGTTGATGTAGTTTCTAACAATGTTATTCGTTCAATGTTATTCTTAAAAAAGTTTACATTTATCCCTGTCAAACATCAAACTTTACTTTTTTTAATTGTTATGTTTATAAAAAATATAATATGCGAGACTTGAACACACGAAATTATTAACAAATCGTAATTATACTTCAAAAACAAATTTAGAAAACCTCCTTACATTGATATTATGTTTATATTCACTACTAGATTAGATTATGATGTTAATTTATTGAAATGATCATGTTTACAATCACAATCAGTAAAACGTTACATAAAGTTCTGTATGTTTTTTTGTTTGTTTTTTGTCTCTTCGGTTTAACAGCGGTCAATTTTCTTTCAAAAAACCTGTTTGTCAGATAGTGCTCTTTGAATAAACTTATGTGTCTAAGTATTTATTGTATGCATATATTTTATGCATACTCGCCTGTGTCTTCACTAAATGCATATGCGTATGTTGCATGAGTATATACGGTACACATATGCCTATGTACATACACGTCTGAGTCTTAAATAACTGCATATGCGTATGTACATACTCGTTCTTGTCTTCACTGTATATATATATATGCGTACGTTCAAACTCGTCCGAGCATTCATTGCACGTATATGCGTATTTACATACTCAACAGGCCGACTTCATTTTACGCATATGCTTATGAAGATACTCGCCTGTGTCGTCAATGTACGTACATAATTGTGCGTATACAAACTCGCCTGAGCCTTCATTATACGCACATGCGTTTGTTCATACTCACCCGAGCCTTAACTATACGCATGTGCGTGTGAACATATTCGTCCGAGCATTAACTGTACTCCGTGCCTATTTGCATACTCACCCCGGCTTTCACTATACGCACATGCATATATACACTATCGCACGCATATGCGTATGTACATACTCGCAATACTTTCCACTGTACGCAGATGCTAGCCCGATTCGTCACTGTAAGCACATGCGTATGTACATTTTCGGATGAGTGTTATTTGTACGAACATTTGTATGTTCATACTCGCCCTAGTCTTCACTATATGCACATGCGTATGTACATTATCTCACAAGTCTTATATGCATGTGTATATGCTTGCTTGAGTCTTCACTTTACGCATATGCTTATGCAGATTCTCGCATGTACGCATATACGTTAGTCCAAATCATCGGACAACAGGTTTTATTGTATCGTATATTCTTATCTGTTAACAAGCGAACCTTATCAACGTTGCCTTGTCGAAGGAAGCTATACAGTCATCAGTATATGAACCGAGCAGTCCAGCCCTCGCTGTTGATGGTAATACAGATCAGAATTTTCATCGTGGCTCTTGTTCACACACTAACTATGAAAATCAGCCATACTGGGAGGTGGATTTGGGTGCCTCGTATGTTATCGCCTTCATCAAGGTTTACAATCGACTCGACTGTTGTTGTAAGTATTGTCTTAAGGAATAGCAATGTCATTTTACTTTACATACGTGTAAGAATGAATGAGGGACATATCTCACTTCTCTCTAAATAAGGCAGGTGACACGTTTACGAATATATAGTATACGGTTTGTTATAAATGTAGTTATGAGACATGGGAGGTGAACTCCACGGAAAACCCTCAGTCTATTTATGACAAGTATTGATAAATATATGTATTTGTACCAATCAAAAACACGCCTTAGTGTATTAATGACAGTGCTTGATAGAGATCCATCTTTGTGTCAAATTGAAAACATGTCTCATTGTATTAATGACAAGTGTGAGTACAGAACTCTCTCTTTGTACCACTCAAATCAAGCTTTAGTGTATTAATGAAAAGTGTAGGTAAAGATCCGTCTATGTATCAATTAGGAAAACAATATTTAGTGGTTTTTTTGTGATAATTTTGGGTAAAGATCCGTCTTTTTATCAAATAGAAAACAAATCTTAGGGTGTTAATGCCAAGTTTGGGTAAAGATCCCTCTTTTTATCAAATTGAAAACAAATCTTAGTGTATTTATGCCAAGTCTTGGTTAAGATCCGTCTTTTTATCAAATTGAAAACAAATCTTAGTGTATTAATGCAAAGTCTTGGTTAAGATCCGTCTTTTTATCAAATTGAAAACAAATCTTAGTGTATTAATGCCAAGTCTTGGTTAAGATCCCTCTTTTTATCAAATTGAAAACAAATCTTAGTGTATTAATGCCAAGTCTGGGTTAAGATCCGTCTTTATATCAAATAGAAAACAAGCCTTATAATATTAGTGACTATTATAGGAATCCGTCTTTGCATCAAATCGAAAACAAGCATTAGTGTACTAACGACAATTATTGATATAGATATATGTGTATTTCAAATTGAAGACAAGCATTAGTGTACTAACGACACTTATTGATATAGATATATGTGTATTTCAAATTGAAGACAAGCATTAGTGTACTAACGACAATTATTGATATAGATATATGTGTATTTCAAATTGAAGACAAGCATTAGTGTACTAACGACACTTATTGATATAGATATATGTGTATTTCAAATTGAAGACAAGCATTAGTGTACTAACGACAATTATTGATATAGATATATGTGTATTTCAAATTGAAGACAAGTGTTAATATTGTATGAGAAGTGTTTCTTTGAATCAAACGTAACCTGATCAGAACGGGAAATGCTTGTCCAAGGATATCTAATTGGTGAAACCTTCACATTTATCGAAAAGGCCTTATTTACCCTATCACAATTTGATTTTTTTCCCTTTAAAGGGATTTACACTACTTTTTCCAAGATGTTTTCAAAGTCGTCTGTTGTATCGGTGGAAGAAGAAATAGTACCGGTAGTACCTGTTAATACCGATAGTTAATACAGGAATCACCGGGATAGAACTGAAGAAATATTACAAGCGGCGTATAACTGGTTGTACTGACAGTACCGGTAAAACTGGTAGTTAACACAGCAACTTCCGGGATAACTGAAGTTATATTACAAGCGGCGTATAACTGGTAGTACTGGCAGTACCGGTAGTACCGAAAGTTAACACAGGAAACACCGTGATATAACTGAAGTTATATTACAAGCGACGTATAACTGGCAGTACCGGTAGTACCCGTAAATACCGATGGTTAACACAGGAAAGACCGTGATATAACTGAAGTTATATTACAAGCGGCGTATAACTGGTAGTACTGACGGTACCGGTGGTACTGGTAGTTAACACAGGAAACACCGTGATATAACTGAAGCTATATTACAAGCGGCGTATAACTGGTAGTACTGATAGTTAACACAAGAAACACCGTGATATAACTGAAGTTATATTACAAGCGGAGTATAACTGGTTGTACTGGTAGTTAACACAAGAAACACCGTGATATAACTGAAGTTATATTACAACCGGCGTATAACTGGTAGTACTGGCAGTACCGGTAGTTAACACAGGAAACACTGTGATATAACTGAAGTTATATTACAAGCGGAGTATAACCGGTAGTTCTGATAGTTAACACAGGAAACACCGTGATATAACTGAAGTTATATTACAAGCGGAGTATAACTGGTAGTAATTGCAGTACCGGTAGTACCTGTTAATACCGATAGTTAACACAGGAAACTCCGTGATATAACTGAAGTTATATTACAAGCGGCGTATAACAGGTAGTACTGGCAGTACCGATAGTTCTGATAGTTAACACAGGAAACACCGTGATATAACTGAAGTTATATTACAAGCGGCGTATAACTGGTTGTACTGGCAGTACCGGTAGTTCTGATAGTTAACACAGGAAACACTGTGATATAACTGAAGTTATATTACAAGCGGCGTATAACTGGCAGTACTGGCAGTACCGGTAAATACCTGTTAATGCCGATAGTTAACACAGGAAATGTTATATTACAAGCGGCGTATAACTGGTTGTACTGGCCGTACCGGTAGTACTGGGAGTTAACACAGGAAACACCGTGATATAACAGAAGTTATATTACAATCGGCGTATAACTGGCAGTACTGGCAGTACCGGTAAATACCTGTTAATACTGAAGTTAACACAGGAAATGTTATATTACAAGCGGCGTATAACTGGTTGTACTGGCAGTACCGTTAGTTAACACAGGAAACACCGTGATATAACTGAAGTTATATTACAAGCGGCGTATAACTGGTAGTACTGACAGTACCGGTAGTACTGGTAGTTAACACAGGGACCACCGTGATATAACTGAAGTTATATTACAAGCGGCTTATAACTGGCAGTACTGGCAGTACCGGTAGTACTGGTAGTTAACATAACTGGTTGAACTGGCCGTACCGGTTGTACTGATAGTTAACACAGGAAACACCGTGATATAACTGAAGTTATATTACAAGCGGCGTACAACTGGTAGTACTGGCAGTACCGGTAGTACTGGTAGTTAACATAACTGGTTGAACTGGTCGTACCGGTTGTACTGGTAGTTAATACAGGAAACACCGTTATATAACTGAAGTTATGTTGCAAGCGGCGTATAACTGGTAGTACTGACAGTACCTGTAAATATCGATAGTTAATACAGGAAACACCGGGATAGAACTGAAGTTATATTACAAGCGGCGTATAACTGGTTGTACTGACAGTACCAGTAAAACTGGTAGTTAACACAGCAAATTCCAGGATAAATGAAGTTATATTACACCCGGCGTATAACTGGTAGTACTGACAGTACCTGTAAATACCGATAGTTAATACAGGAAACACCGTGATATAACTGAAGTTATATTACACCCGGCGTATAACTGGTTGTACTGGCAGTACCTGTGCATACTGGTAGTTAACACAGGGAACACCGTGATATAACTGAAGTTATTTAGTTAGCAGAAAGTACAACTGTACATTGATGAATCGGATATAAATTAACTTTCAAAAGACGTTATCGTGTTTTATAATACCTCTGACAGAGTTGTTTTTGTTGGACCTGGGGAGATAATCAGTACTTCCGGTATTATTTAGCTTCAAACCGATACATTAATCATTGTCCGAAACAATTAAGTTATTGAGTTATTGGGAACACTTTCATTCTGCTTGAAGACATAAATGCAATACGTCATTTTTTTTCTTGATCAAATAGCATAACTTCGTATTTTATTAAACCTGCTGAAATGTTATGTTAATTATCATATATGTATCTTTATACGTTTTCAAATGCTTTGCTTTAAAAGTTTCAATTACCATGCACTTTTTCGGCAACGTATTGGATATGGAACAAAGAAAAGACCAAAGCAATATACAATACAATACAATACAATACATTTCATAACATTCAGGAACATTTGTATATAGTTAGTAACACAAAAGTATGTACATTTTACAAAATGTAATCATTTAACGAGAATAAATAATGACTATTAACTAATTGTTCCGACAATATGATTAAGACAAATTTATCAATATCAAACTATATAACTGTATACAGTCTGATATCGGCGTACACAACACATGAATATCTAACAATTTACATTGATAGCTTTTCGTTTACATAGAATTATACGTTCAACCAAAACTAGATGATGAGTATTCACTATCTTATCGGTGTATTGTTCTTTACGTTTCCACTTGTATTAATACACAGACAGTATTTGTTCTTGACACTTATTTGAGTCAGTTCGTTACAGTGTATTTGTTCTTTACATTTTAGTTGGGTACAGTGTATTTATTCTTTACACTTAAGTTAGTGACAGTGTATTTGTTCTTTACACTTTAGTTAGTTAAAATGTATTTGTTCGTTACATTTAAGTTAGTTACAGTGAACTTGTTCTTTACACTTAAGTTAGTTACAGAGTATTTGTAAAAAATAATATGCACAAAACGTTTTACCACAACGTACATTCAGACGCCTAAAAGCGGTTTTACGGCATTTTGATTTACTAAAAAAAAATGGTTTGATTGGAAATTTGGCAACTTGGGTAACACATTATCCAGAACAACAGGAATCTTGAAGTAATTTATACCTTAGATTCATGAAAACAATATCTTTTTTAAATATCTCGGGAGAATGGTATTACGTGTTGCTAATTGTGTTTCATTATTTGTTCCGCCTACTATTTTCCGTTCCAGGGCGCGACAACAGCTTTACGACATAGAGTTTAATCAGCTCAATATATTGCAATTATAATCCATTAAATGGCAGAACAAAATATTTTTTAATTATAAGGAGTTATTGAATAGAAACGCTCGGCCAGAACTTGCGTAATTAATAAATGCGGTAATTATTTGATTATATTTTTCAGCGACTTTTTAAAATATGAAACGATGTGTTGTTGAATGAGCTTTATAACATGATTTTGGAAATGTTTTACGCTTCAATGTTAATGTTATTTGAATATCATGTCAAACGAGAAAGTAATGACCCTATCTTTATCGCTACTATTATTGGCATAAAAGCGTAAGTTTTGACATCAAAAACGACGTTTTCTTAAAGGTATGATTCCCCCTTAACCCGCAAAATATTGTAAAGGATCGACGTGATTGGAAAACCAACCGTACGTCATTTACGTCAAGCTTATATTCAGATCAGCGCGTGAAGCAACCCATTCTGATCTGGCTGAGCACTGTTCGCCAATGATCATAGCAGGTTTACGATCTTCTGTAGGGCGGTATTCATTTTGGATACTTTAACATGGAAGAGTATAAACGTATTTGTAATAATTACGTTAATTTTGGTTTACACAGACCACCGCTTATACATATAACATAAAGGTCAGGGTCAGGTAATATTGTTCTGTAATAATGGTCGTTCGTTTGTTCTGTAATAATGGCCGTTCGTTTGTTCTGTAATAATTGGCCGTTCGTTTGTTCTGTAATAATGGCCGTTCGTTTGTTCTGTAATAATTGGCCGTTCGTTTGTTCTGTTATAATGGCCGTTCGTATGTTCTGTTTTATAGCAGCGATAATGAATGAAATGTACGCGCATTATAATAAAATGATGTGTCATATAATTTCAGCTCATCGCCTGAATGACGTAGAGGTCAACGTTTCTACTGACCACATAGCTTACGCACAGTATGGGTATCATCCGGGTTCAATTGGATCGACGTATACGTTTTATCCAAAGAGTCCTGTAGTTGTGGCCCGCTGGGCAAAGATAACATTGGTACATTCTACAACCAACCTGGCACTGTGTGAGGTGGAAATAATGTCTAAGATGACATACAGCAGAAGTAAGAATGTTTGAAATTCTTTTAGTTAAGCTATATATGTATATATATACAGTACACCGATTGCGAGGCAAGCTTTCAGCTTATATTAAACAATCATGGCATTCAAAGAGGTAAGAGTGTTCCAATTGTTTTAGTTTAACTATATATATATATATAACACCGATTGCAATGCAAGCTTTCAGCTTATATTAAACAAACATGGCATTCAAAGAGGTAAGAGTGTTCCAATTGTTTAAGTTTAACTATATATATATATATATTACACCGATTGCAAGGCAAGCTTTCAGCTTATATTAAACAAACATGGCATTCAAAGAGGTAAGAGTGTTCCAATTGTTTTAGTTTAACTATATATATTACACCGATTGCAAGGCAAGCTTTCAGCTTATATTAAACAATCATGACATTCAGGTAAAATAGAGTACTCAAGTTGTTTTAGTTTAACAATATATATATTACACCGATTGTAAGGCAAGCTTTCAGCTTATATTAAACACATATGACATTCAGGTAAAATAAGAGTACTCAAGTTGTTTCAGTTTAACTATATATATATATATGACGCCGATTGCGAAATAGCCTGTCAGCTTAATTTAAACAATCATGATATACAAAATAAGTAAGAATGTTCCAATTGTTTTAGCTTAAATATATATTTTAAACCGATTGCGAGGCAAGCTTACAGCCTATATTAAATACACATGACATACAGAAGAGAAAACAAAATTGTGCCAGTTGTTTTAGCTTAGCTATATATATTACACCGATTAAGAGGCAAGCTTTCAGCTTATATTAAACAATCATGGTATTCAAAGAGGTAAGAGTGTTCCAATTGTTTAAATTTAAGTTTATATATATATTACACCTATTGCAAGTAAAGCTTTCAGCTTATATTAAACACACATAACATTTAGGTAAAGTAAAAGTGTTTAAGTTGTTTCAGTTTAACTATATATATATTGCACCGATTACGAGGCAAGCTTTCAGCTTATATTAAACATACATGGCATACCTAATAGGTAAGAATGTTCCTATTGTTTTAGCTTAACTAAATATATATCACTATATTCATTTTGTTTTGTCTATAAATGATTATTTACATTGATTGCGAAACAGGCTCTTATTGTATTTTAAAAATGCTTGGTATCTGTTTCATTAAAACATAATATCTTCTCATGCTTTTTACAAATGTCGAAATATACAAATAGAAGTAATGATTCTTAAAGATGATTCAAAACCAGGGCCTTTAGATCGAGATTACAACAACGTTTCTAAAATTGTGAACGATAAGATCCCAGCTGGCAACTATATGGCGCTTAACATTTCACCCTTCCTTTTATTTCGTCATGGCTATTTTATGTCGATTTTGTTTACATGATGACACATATGAAACGTTTTTTTAACGTTTGTCCCGTCTCTTAGTCCGTACATATGTCAGTAAATCCATCATTCTTGTATTGTATCTGCATACATTCTTTGAATATATACAGTTTGTTTACTGCGATCATAAATCCATAAATGGAATATAGTTTAGGAGCTTAACTGTAACCTTGGGTAATTGGTATATCTAGTGTCTAAATATCTGTAGCACAAAATTCGTAATCTGATCATCCGGACATACTAGTTATCTCCCTTGTACATGTATTTTATATATCTAATTTTAGACTATCTGCAGACAATCCACAACGTCGAAGGAACCGGAACCAAAATAAGGTCCATCCCCGTAAATAGCAAATTTCAATGCGCTGCTCTTTGCATTCAAGAAAAGGCATGTCAAAGCGTCAATGTCCGACAGGATATGACGTCATCGACTAAGATGGAATGTCAGCTGCTCAACAACATTTCATATAGCACGATATCAGTCGAAAACGTTACGTTTTGGAGAATGGCGACCGATTTATAGTTACACTTTTTTTTAATATGGTGTTTTATGTGACTGGCTGGTTTGAGGATAAATAGACCGGTAGTACTGGTAACATACCCAGGAAACGCCGTGATATAACTTAAAGTGTAAATGAGGCGTAAAATATCAAACAATCAATCAACATTGACTTTGTGATTAAAGAACTGTGCGAAATGATTGATTCCGTACAGTTCGCGTTGGCAAAATGATGTCTTGTACTTGTCGTAATTTTCTACTTTTTTTTAATTTTAATTATAATTGTATTCATACATCATCCGTACTAGTAGTACTGAAGCAAGTTGGTCGGTTGACTTATAATGAACTTTTTCTTTTCCCACAATGGTTTCTTTTCTGTCTTTTGATTTGCTTAAGACATATACAGTCTTCTGATAGCTTATTTGAAAAAAATAGACAATATTTCAAAGTTGTTTCAATCGAATGGTGTACACAAGTTCTTGTGGCTTACTTTAACCCTTTCACTTTACACGAAATTTGACGATTCTGCAGCAGATACATTTTGACTTATGTGACAACAGGAGAAATTGATTTGTCTACTTTTCCACAACATGTTCAATTGTGTGCACTAATTACACTTAACTCTATAGCTATTTGATACATTTGAGCCTAGATGTTTGCAGAAGATTTGTTGAATGTGGGGAAGGGGTTATGTTGTCCTGTTGAGCATAAATGACGTTCAAACTTACCTGATATCAAGTATCTTCTTAATGACCTAATCAAACTTACCTTTAAATATGTTTAATCTGCTCAGAAATAATATGAAAAAGGCAAAGCCTCAACACGAGCACAGCATAATGGGTCTTTGTCAACACTATGATATCCCTAGTTTATCAAATCAACACAATTTCAACATTCACTTCATCACATCTGGGACTACCAATTAGTTGTCCCATATCACATGAACATACACAAATTCAATAATTAAAATAAGTGTTAACAAGTTTTAACTTCAATTTAGCCTAGTGACATAAATATTTTGACTGGGCTATAGCAATGTTAAAAACATCCATTCTGTCAAAGTTGAAGATGCTTACAATAAAAGAACAGTTTCAGAATGTTAACAAGATTTTCCTTCAATTTGGACTAATGGCCTTATGTTTGACCCGTCATAGCACATATTTGAACTTGGCAAAACATCACCAGGACAAACACTTTGACAAAATTTCAAGTTAAAGCAAACATTTAGGTCAAACGTGTTTACACGTTTGTTTTCAAATGTTTCCAAGTGAACTCGTTTTTTTATCCAACAATTTACATGATCTGAAATTATATATTCGATTGGCTGATGGGGGTCAGGCAAAGAGCATTCGCTGTCCGCCTTTGCGTACTATATATATATACAAACTTCGCATTGACGTCGCTTCTGATAACAGTCTTACATCCATGGACGTTTACCCATTCCCACACACAAACGCATTCTGGCGTCTCTGCAGCAGACAACATTTGAAACAGTGTGACAAAGGGAGTAAATGCTCACTAATAAGCAATATCTCTTTTTTGCCACAGTGTTTTGAACTATATTCAAAAATAAAACTTTCACTCTTATACATCTCTTTTCATAATTGTGCTTAGATGTTTTCAAAGTCGTCTGCAGCATATGTGTTGTATGATGGAACAGGTTAAGATGACACCGGTGTGAAGATGCAATAAGATCCCTTTTCGCTTTAAGGATCTCATGCACATACATTCATACACACCGCGAAATGGTGGATCTATACAATATTACAATCAATGTGTTTTCGGATATACTAAATATAGATATTGGATGAAATAAGAGTGACCATTGTACATTATTACAGGGTTAAATGTATGATTGTCTTGTAATTATGAGGGTATAATAATACGAAGATGCCAAATAACACAGCAAAAAATGCCCGAAGACAAATAAATCAAATTTCTAGAGAGACAGCTCGCTACGAGTTTTCTCACCTGACTATGCATTGTTTGGAAAAAGCTTAAAGCTTTTAATTGTATTTGGCAGCTAAAGGGTTAATATCGAGGGTGTTTGTTTGTCTACGTGTATCCTATTATATTCATAAGCTTTTTTTGTCATAGCCCATAGGTAAGGTGAATATCACACTAACCGTAACAGATATGAACGATCATCCGCCAGTCTTCGATCAAGACGCTTACTTCTTCATGTTACCTGAGGGTCAAACAGGGAGCTCAATGATTGGCGCAGTCAATGTAAGTATACCTTCAACTACCGTTTACCATATACAGACTTGCTCTCTTCAAAAATATGTACTGCACTTTCAATTCTCGCATACAATTTGATAGAACGAATGATCATCACAAATTGAACTGTTACCGTATTAGTATTGATTACACACTCTGTTACCTGGGAGTCAAACACACATGGAGCTCAGTGATAGGCGCCGTCGATGCAAGTATACCTTTTAACACCCCTCCCCCCATATACAGACGTAAACATGCAATTACCACTGTGGAACTATTAACGTGTAGCAAATATAAAAAAGAAGAATCTAGCCTTGACAATTAATGTCAAGCAATTGGTCGATGTTATTAGATATCTGTCAACCTGTTGGAATGCATTCCTTTTCGTTCGTTTTAAGTGTTCTAATGGATGCCACAGATATAAACGAAAAACGAAAAACGGAAAAGCCCAAATGTAACCTTTTATTTTGAGACATATATACATATTCATTTGTTTGATGTATATATGATGTTTATATGTTCTATTTGTATTATTTTTGTGTTATAAAATTCATGTAAAACTTCTACTACTTGGAGGAAATAAATAAATAAAAAAAATGCATAAAATTCGATAGCAAATGACCATCTCCAATTTAATAAAACAAAACCTGTTGCTGTATTAGTACGGATTCCATCCCCTGAAACAGCGGACACGGGGAAGTAACAAGAACATGTCATATTTGTTTTAATGAGGACCCAAAGGAGGATTGGTATTTATAACCAAGTACACGGGGAAGTAACAAGAACATGTCATATTTGTTTTAATGAGGACCCAAAGGAGGATTGGTATTTATAACCAAGTGGTTTACCCTCTATAAATATTTTTTTTACTTACTTACTAGTTATTAATAATTGAGGTTTTTAGACTTTGC
>JAUELF010228630.1:0-13832 GCA_031471495.1 Clinocardium nuttallii
TCAGAGGTGAGAGGCAATGGAAAAAATCTCCCGAAAGAATGTCGCCGCAACCGGGTATCGAACCCGTGACACCCAGATCACGAGTCAGATACGCTACCAATTGAGCTACCCGGCCGGGCTGGTGATGTTTAGATTACACAAATAGCTATCGTAAAGTCTCAGTTATATACCTTTTTTCGCCATCTCGTCTTCTGTTTAGGCTCTTTTTCTGAAAAAGAAAGGCATTTAAGAGTATATGGTTTTGAAGTTCAGTTACATTACTGCACAAATCGTCACCTTGATACAAGAAAATGATAAGACCTTCGCTAATGCCAATGTACTTTACGGCTTCTTGCACCAAGGTACATATAAGTGCGATACAATTATTAACCCTTTCCCACATACAACAATTACGCTGGCATATTTGGCAAAATCTAGGCAAACATATGGACACTTTATCATTATAAGTATGTAATATATTTTAAATAAATTGTCGGCAAAAGTAGAAATCGCTCAATTCCCGGTTTACCGTAATGTTGTCAAAAGTCGTATTCTACCGATAACCCCAAAAAGAATATGAAAGTTCTTATGCCCCGTATGAGCAATTTCTCTTTATGTCATAATGTTTTCAAATATCGTCTGTTGTAGATGAGCTAACATGCCTTTGTATGTGGGTAAATGTTAAATAATAAACACTTCAACAGTGTAATCTTTTTGTGCAGTTGTTGATATGGCAAAAAACTACACCGTCAACACATCTTGTGTTGTAGTCTAGCTGGCGTCTTACATTGACGAAATATATAGTAGCTGACTACACCGCATAACAGTTCGTCTCGGTTTGCTCTATCCGTTTATATCACACGAAACAACAAACGTTCGGTTCTAGACTATCGAAACTCTTCGCCGCTTCTCAATATAGCTTATGTATACGGGTTATCCTTTTTTTAAACCGAACGATTTGGTAAGCGATAATTTGTGTTGAAGTCACAACTACCTCGAGGTACTGGGAAAATGAAACACTTAGAAGATTGTACCCCGGTTCTGTCACCACAGGTTGTGCTGCTTTTTCTGTGTTTAAAACTGTTATTTACTACACAAAAAGTTCAACATTGTTTAATAATCACTTACAACAGATACAAATATTGGCACTCCAACATTGTTCGATAAATGTAACACAACCTATCTATGTTACTTAAACTCATGTGTTATCAACTCTGTCTCTGGAACTCCCAAAGTATAATTCAAAGTCAATGTACTCATTGTAATATTTGTTCTTTTCAAAAACTAGAATGTCAAAATTATACATTAACTCAACATTAGCCAAAGGATATGAAATTAACAAATAAGATAAACCATGCAAGTCACTGCTAAAACAGATCAAGGCGACACATGGCATTGAAAACATATATTGTAAATATGTCTGAAAAGAGGATATAATTAAGTAAGGTTGTTTGGATAACAATTACATATAAAAACTTTACAAACATCAAATATTCATTCGGTGTTTCTTGACACGCCGTTTTGACGGCCTGGTGTAAACATGTTACATATGTCAATTCCTCATCAATATTCAAACTATACATAATTGATAGGTAAAGTCATAGTGAAATGGGAGTACTTTTTTTAAAAGTATTAAAATATTACGACATAACACTTGGCCCACCTGTATGGGACAGCCATCATATGTATTTGCGGAGTTTAGGCCTGGTTTTAATTAGATTGACATTTACGTAACAAAAGAAGAATGAAAACGAAGCAAAATAGATTCAATAACGACACATGTGTTGCTTCATTTAGATTACATGTGTAAGGTAAACATGTTAAGCACCTTGTTTTCTATCATTTGGTCGATTTCATCAAGTTTCTAGTTTGATTTCAGACACATGAGCCGTACCGCTAGACAACTAACATTGCAGACGGCTCAAATATTATTTGCTTCAAACAAATTGATGTCCAAAACAGTTAAATCAATATTGTAACCTCTATCATTCTTTTTTTTTCAAAAACCTATTATTTCTCACAATTTAATTCCGAAACTATTAATTGACATTCCTTATACTTTATAAGCAGACGCTTTCCATAAAAATCTAAATTATTTAGCACTCTGAAAGAATATGTTATTCCTGTGTAGATCATATGAAACGTAATGAAGTGCAAGTTGCTTTGAAACTTACAATACTTTTACCATCATTACCTCCACTCATAGACCACGATTTAAGAAATATGCAGAGATTTTTGTCAGAATTAAGGCCCTTTTCGACTTGAAAAAGACATTGAATCTGGGTTAAATCCAATTATTGACTTAACTTTTTAGGATTTTGCTATTAAACTTTAAATATACTGTTTAACCACCATGATCCCATTTGTAGACAGGAGAATGTAACTATGTCAATTATGTTTGGTTTGCCTTCTACTGTACACAGTTTTGTTTTATTGTCAAACATAAAATACTCGAGCACGCGGTCTCAAGAACAGTTCTTATTTTATTGTCTGTTTTAATCTGAATAATTTTAAATTGAAAGGTCATATCGTTCGTCGATGGTCTGTTATCCATTGTTCGATTCATTCTTTGGCATCAAATAAATTCACATTTATTATATTTTTGTCAGAATCTATTAAACTAACCCATATATACATAGGTGTGCTAAGTTGTCTAAAGAAAACTGACGTGATTTATAAAATATTATCACTTACCCTGTAATATATATACAAAGGCGCTGCTGACCTGCAGGTCGGAGGCCCTACACACATACAAGCCATTGTCCACATTCTGAGCGTTTCTAATTTCTAAAACACTAGTTATTGTCTTTCTAGTATGGGAAAATCCTTTGGTTATATATATCTGGCGGGCACGATTAGTTTCCATTCTAATGCCATCTTTATACCATTGTATCCAAGGCGTTTCACTGGGGCCCGTTGCGTTGCAGCGTAGTGAAATTGGTTTACCTTTGTCTATATACAGGAGTCCACTTATGCTGATATCTGCAAAGAGAGAAAAGGGAGGTCGCGGGTTCGATTCCCGGACAGATCATACAGAAGCCTTTATAAATGGTAGTGATTGCTGCACTCCTTGGCGCTAGGGAATATGAGGTTAGCATTACGTCTGACGTGCTGATGTCAGGATAAGTGAATCAGTAGAAGCGGTTAACTTACCGGGAAACGCCGTGATATAAGCGAAAGTATTGTAAGTGGCATAAAACATCAACAAATATTTGGCGTAATTTGGCCCATATGTCTCTAGTCCTGTGTATTGTATTTGTTCGCAGACGCGTGGCGCATAGGACTATACATACTGTTACTTACTGCAGAAAGATTTATATTTAAAACAAAACTACTTTAAAAGCCGCAAAATACAATTTTAGTATAAAAACAGAGTGTCCAAACCACAGTCTACATCAAACTGATTGTAATGAAAAGAGTACATAATTATGGACAGTTTTCTTTAAATTTATCGCACTACATTGATAAGCGTATGTACAAAACAGATACTATCGAAATGGTTCTTATAGTTCCAATTTGATTATGGTCACGAGGCAAACGCATAGGAAGAAATTACTACATAATAATTACCTTCCAAAAACTAAATATAACTGGATTAAACCAGCTTAGTCGTCATGCATCAGTTGCGCTTTATACGCAGATACACAGGATATGGAAACTTGGAAAACCCCTCGAGCAAATTTCAGCGTTATATCTTGGTTAGTGCACGCAAGATGTACTCATTTACTATAGTACACCCGGTACCAAACTTGGATAACTGTACTGTCGAAAGGTAGCGGTGATTATACTAACATTTGAGAGGACAACACGTCTTATTTTCTATCTGGTATCAGTGATTCGATTTATCTATGCGTCAAAGTGTGAGGTCAATTCATTTTAATGAAATCGAAATACAGATGAAAATTTTCTTGTATAAAATAAGACTTCGATGTAAGAATTATTGCTAAATAACTAACACCATGCACATATAAGTATTGCCAAATCATAAGCAACCTTTACGTAATCAATACACATTTCGAAAACACCAGCCTGTGCATTCGTGCTAAGGATCTGAATATACACTGCTTTTATTATTATCCTGAAACATTATACTACTACTTGACGAACAGTGCAGAGTAAAATCAGACCGTGCGGATGCGCTAACTGCTCTGGATTTACATTGGTGATGAATGCCTTACGATTGGTTTTCGCCAAGCATAGAATGTAATTGGAATAGACTTAATGACTGCTAGCTCTTAGTGATATGCGAGAATGAGCCGGACTTCATACACACACTATGAGACTTACGTTTAACATACAACGCAGTAGCCGTGGAATACGCTATCCCGAAACGGTTCTCCGCTACACATTCGTATCGCCCGCCGTCATCAATGGTGGAATTTCTGATCATCAAGTGACCTGAAAATAGCAATCTAAATCTCTACCGAGGGATGTTGTTCTTAGAATATATGTTGTTCGACGATTCTATGTAATAAGTAAATTGTTCTGCAAACAGACAAATTTTGTCAATCGTCGAACAGTTTATTTAATTGTTGTTTTATGTCGTTTTCAATATTAATTCAGTTACATAACAACACATATTCAATTATGTCATGAACCCTTGGTGAACAAACCAGTTCTATTTGACTTTCTGAAGGACACTTCACCATCCCCAGTCGCGGAAATTAATTGTCAAAATATGTATGTTTGTATTTAGAACTGTTTCCCTATTACATAGAATATGTCTTACACGAATATTCTGCATAGATGTACTCTAAACTGTGTCAAGGATTGGATGAGACAATACGTTTACAATTTGATGACATCAGCTTCAACTTTTAATTCCATTGTTTGTGTTGTACCGTCGGGTCACGACACTAAATCAGAAAGGCGACAGCTCTACCTTTGTAAGTTTCCAGGTCTACTGGTCCACTTATCCTGGCACCCGCGAGAATGTTTTACTAATTCCACAAACCAAAGCGCAACAATTGGAAAGCCATTACTGCCATTGTTGCACTAGTTAATTCAGTTAAACATTTGTTTTAACACTACATTCTATCTCCTATGAATTTTGATACTACTTAAAATACTTTCAGCAAAAGGTGATGTTGCTGCTTAAACCCTTCCACACAAACAAACACTTTCTGATACCTCAGCAGAAAAACAGACTATTTTTAATAAATATACTATCCTTTACAAACATCTTCCACATTTAAGTCAATACAATTTTTAAGTCGTCTGTTGCAGATACGTTGCATGTGATAAGGAATTAACTGGTGATATACAACCAATGGCCCGTAAAGTCCAACTAACCTCGTATGTCTTGTGATATTCTATCAACGTCTGAAATGGTTGGGACGCCATCTTTCAACCAAAAGACGCGTAGCGATTCGGGGGCCTTTAACGACTCAACTTCGCATGCTAGTGAAACCGTCATGCCTGCTTCTACTGCTGTGGGGCTTGGATGAATCTTAATCTTAGGTAATCCAATACTATCAACATCAATGATTTCTATAATAAAGAAAGGATGAACCAATGTATGTATATAGTTCAAACCAGGAACCTACGTTTATATATGCTATACTGTTAATATTTGCAAATAAGATCAGCACTGTCCGTTACACACATTGAATGAAGACTCTCGTTAACTTGAACAAATCGAATATTGTCTATTACACGAATAAGATCAAGAATGTCTGTAAAACGAATAAGATGAAGCCTGTCTGTTACATGAATAAGACCAAGACTATCTGTTGAACGAATAAGATCAAGACTGTCTGTTGAACGAATTAGATCAAGAATGTCTGTGACAGGAATAAGTGAAGACTGTCTGTTACATGAATAAGACCAATACTGTCTGTTGAACGAATAAGATCAAGACTGTCTGTTGAACGAATACGATTAATACTGTCTGTTACACGACTACAATGAAGACTGTCTGTTATGCCAACAAAACTTAAATACCTTTATAAACAGTTAGGTTTACTGACACCCGTGTGTCAAACTGCCCATCATTGCCAATACATGTAAACGTGGTACCGTTATCCTTTTTGCTTCTTGTTGGTTGTATTCTTAAAGCGGAACCAGTTGATGTCGTAATAATCGTAAATCTTTTAAGTTTCGGGATAATCTTTCCTTTTCTTTTCCAAGTAAAGCTAACGTTGTTTCCTCCACGTGCATCACAGAATAATGTGATTGGTGTTTTTTCTATAACGGCGGGGATGGCTGGATGAACTTCTAAGACAAATGTTGCTTCTCCTGTTGAAAAAGAATATTTACTTGCGTAAATGCATCTTTTAAAACGATAACATGCGTGTATTCAGACTTTCTTCACATTAAATGTGTAACGAGTGTTGCTAGCCGAATCCAACAATCCAATTACAGGTCGTTGAGGTCGATTTTCGAGTGACTTTAAGACACGCATTAACCCGTTCCCATATAAAAATGATTTCTCACGCCTCTGCAGCAAAGGACTTTTAAGAAACATTCTGAAAAAGTCTTTACTATACATATTCGCTGAATAAAAGCAATTTATACTAAAAAACACTCGTGCAAATATCACTTTAATATAGAATTTACAAATAAAACGTTAAACTGTAAATAATCACTATACATGTACAATTGTGTTGGTATTTGAGCCAATGGAGAACATAAATTGCAACAATCCGTTCATCGAAGAAGCGTCTCAATATACATGCGGTTTTTGATTGATTGGTATTTATACTGCTTTCTAAACTTTATTAGATATAATACGGCGTTTCCTTGGTAAGATACCAGTAATGCTGGTCCAATTATCCTGATTCCATACTATTACACTTGACCAAATTTACAAACGTGAATATTTTGCTGTTCTCAAAAAATGTTAAAGAATGATTGGATTAAAAGAAGTATATGTATTGCCTTTTTTTAGATTAAACTAATAACTGACAACTTAGCTGTTATATTGTATTTTATAATATGTGTTTCAAGCTTCTGGAATAATTCCATAACTTGTTATGTCTTTACATTGCAATTATGTTATTGAAAGAAGTATTATGTACACATGACTTAATACATATATTGAATTAAAGGGTAGAGTCAGGACTTTATGCAGGTCAATATGTTGAGTATAACCAGCGACTTTGTACTTTTTGTCATACAATATATATTGAAGACGACTATGATTTTCTTTTCATCTGTCCTGCTTACGCAAATATCATAACTAAAGTTTTCAAATAATACTGCACAACTAGGTGTATATAAATTTGCTGAATTTCTCAAAAGTGATAACAAGAAAACATTGATGAATTTGACTAATTGTATCCGAGAAGCATCTATTCTACGTTTGAT
Source organism: Clinocardium nuttallii (assembly GCA_031471495.1). Lineage (NCBI taxonomy): Eukaryota > Metazoa > Mollusca > Bivalvia > Cardiida > Cardiidae > Clinocardium > Clinocardium nuttallii. The sequence goes on from JAUELF010228630.1 coordinate 7,288, forward strand.
TTGTATAAATAAAGACTTAGCCGACATTGACGCTGATTGCAGATCATTTTGAGTTTGTATTGCACCATAACATGGATGAAGTATATGGTTAATTAAGTTAAAGTGTCTTTGTTTTATGTTCATCCTCGTATATGTATGTGCTCCATCGCATTAATGCTTATAGCTCTTTCATGACGTTGTTAAGCTGCACAAGAATTATACACAACGTTCTTCTTAGGCAACTTGTTACCTTAAATATCGATTTGAATGGCATTTGTTAATTCTCTTAAATCATTAATCGCTGTGACAGGTTTCGAATTTACGACCCAGGAGGTTCGATGATTAGGAAAGAACACATAACAAACAATTTACAATAGCAATATTTTTTTATTCAGTATGAATCCTTTTGACACAATGTCGGGAGCATCTGAGATCGCTGTGAGCGTGGACAATGTTGCGCGTCACACATCGATTGTTTGGGACTGGGCATCTTTGCCATAGTCTGAACATGGACTTGAAAGTAGTTCAAGCGTGCTTGGCGTCTCAGTAGACGAATATTCTAAACTATCTGGCTCGAGCACTACGATTTCAGGGGGTTCAGGAATGGAAGGAGGATGATATTTATGTCACTGCTTTATGCCACTCCCGGAGTGCAAGTTATGTGATAACAATGTATACGTATCTACCAGGGATTATAAATAAATAGAATATCGATTTTTTCTTGACAATTTATTAAATACTTGACTTCACGAGTAAAAATATTTCACCGATATGAAATCACATAAATCACCCTATATTCTCGATACATTTCTAGGACAAATTGATGGTCTTAAACATCTGTTGACCTATTTATGATCTCTATGTCTTCGTTGATTTAACTCGGAAGAACCTCCACCACAAGTATGAAGCATATTACAAATGTCATTTTAACATTTAAAAAAACACCTCGATAAAAGTTAAGTATTATCTCTGCAATCTGTGATTACAATACTTTCCCTCCGATTTTTTTCTGTCTGAACAAAATATAAATCTTATATCTTTATACGGGGTGATGGTAAATTTGTGAACTGACACCTGTGTTCTTAAAATAGCACATCGATACATCATGTATAGACAGATCTATGGGAGAATTTGATCGTCATGAACACATTCTTCTTATGCAACATTATTCAAGCAGTGCATTTCAACATAATCCCCGGTTTGTTGAAAACGGTTGAAATAATATGTTCTTTAAAATCTTACACATATGATTTTCAATGCGTCTGTATTACGAAAGAGAATAGACGATTGTCAAAGCAAATTAGCATACTGGATATAAGCAATATATATATATATATATATAAAAGCTTAGTTAAAACAGTGTACATGTTACAATATGATACTTCTCAAGTCATGAACTCTTTCTACGTTTGCTACAATCTTTCAAAAGTGAATAGATTAAAGTTGCATCAAAGCTCATCCATAATGTTCTTAAATATCCGTACAAAGACGACTTTCAATGCGTCTGCATAGGACACGGCACGAAACGTCTTTCAAAGTATATCCAGACGTCATATTAAGACTGATCTATGCATGCATCACGAAACGAATGATTGATTGTTTGCTGTTTTATGCCGCTTTTAACAATACATCAGTTGAATCACGACTTTTCATGGATAGGTTACCAGTACTACTGGTCCATGTATCCTTACTCCATCCAGTCTGTCGTAATGCTAACCCACTAACCCTGAACGTCAAGGAGGGCAGCCATTACTTCCATTTTTAAGTATTTGGTATGACCCGGGGCCGATCTACCTTTACACCACCGAGGCAGTATATTAATGAACGTTTGATAAATACGCAATTGGTTATAAGCTGCGTCTGTACGAGGAAAAACGTAGAACGAGCAATCAATATGACTTGAATGAATCAGATAAAGGGTCACCTTCGGAACATTTCTACAAAATAATTCAAAAATCGGACTTACTTTTTTTGGGGAAAAGTTATAATGCAAAATAGCCCCGCCCTTTGGCGGCCATTGTTTCGATCAATCACTATGGCTTGAATGAATCTGATAGAAGCTCATCCAAGTAACATTTCTACATAATTATTCGAATATTGGCAAAACACTTTCAGAGAAGATTTTTAAAGTTGTCACTATATAAGGAAAAGTTAGCCCGGGCCCCTGGCTGCCCTGTTTTTTACCAATCAACATGGCTTGAATGAATCTGATCCAAGAAAGATTTTTATACAATCAATTGAAAGTAGTAGGTGAATTGTTTTAAAGTTTGTTCTTTTGGTTGCCATGGAAACCAGAATTTTGCGAGGATCCAAAATTGTTGAAGGAATTAAGGAGAGGTGGTCAGGGAGGGGAAGTCGTTTGAAGCAAAAAGTTGACGCACGGACGCATGCACACATGTATGCATGCATGCACGCACGCACACAGGCATACATGATGGACAATCCATGACATAAGCTCGACTGTCAGTGGAGCTAAAAACGTTATCAAGGATAGATAAGAATATTTTGGGGAACGGAGAAGCTACTCATTGTGCTTAATTTCTCCTTATCCAACACGTTTTTGTGAAATTTACAGCAGACGGTTTTGAAAACATCCAAAATCAATTACTGAAAAATAAAATGTTTTAACATTATACTACAAATTTGCGAACAGTGCAGAGTAACAAAAGACTGTGCGGATGCGCTAACAGCTCTGGATTTACATTGGTCATAAATGTCATACGATTTGTTTTTCGCAAAACATAGCATGTAATTGGATTAGAATTAATGAGTGCTAGCTAGCTGTTAGTGATATGCGACCATAAGCCGGACTTTATACAAACACTATGAGACTTACGTTTAACATACAACGTAGTAGCCGTGGAATACGCTATCCCGAAACGGTTCTCCGCTACACATTCGTATTGTCCGCCGTCATCCATGGTGGAATTTCTGATCATTAGGTGACCTGAAATTAGCAATCTAAATCTCTACCGAGGGATGTTGTCCTTAGCATTCATGCTGTTCGACGATTCTGAGTTATAAGGAAATTGTTAAAGAAGAAATGTTTTGTCAATCGTAGAACAATTTGTTTAATTGGGATTTCACGCCGTTTTCAACATTGTTTTAGTTATTTCATAGCAACAGGTCATTTATTCATGATCCTTGGGTAAACATGGGAAACTTGACTTGCGCGGCAGAACCTTCCACCATCACCAGGCTCGGCAATTAAACAAAACACTCGACGATTGTCAAAATGTGTCTGTTTGTATATAGAACCATTTCCCGTTTACGTAGGATATTTCTTACAAAGATAATCCGCAAAATCTAAACTATAGCAGTGCTTCAAGCATTTGATAAGACGATCAACTTACCATTTGAATACACAAGCTTCACACCATTGACCGTTGCTTTTGATTCCATTGTAATTGTGGTATCATCGCGTCACGACACAAACAAATCACTAAATCATGTGTGTCTACTTCTTTCAAAAAGTGTTCAGTAATGTCACGGCGCTTCCTGCTTAAGTTTCCAGTACTACTGGTCCATTTACCCTGACACCAGCGAGTATGTTTTTATGCTAGCTCCACAAACTAGTGCGTCAAGAATGTAAAGCCATTACCGCCATATTTGAAGTCCTTTGTACAACAGACAATGGTCATTGCGACTTTCGACAATCGTTATCGTTCTGGTTTCGCCTAACGCAGGAAAACACTGGATTGTGATAATAATTCTGCATCTAAAGGATATTTACGGGCTAACTCCTTTGCTGCCAAATGCAATTAAATGTTCTTGCAAACAATGCATATTCTGTTGAGACGGCTCGTCCCTTCTGAAATCTGCATTGTTTGCCACTTAGACATTACGTTTCACAATATTATATTGGACGAAAAATATAAACGTTGACTGTGAAATTCGGCAGTGAATCAGTTAAATTGATAATTGAGCACTGCTGTTACATGAAGTAGTTATCATTACGAGAAACTGAAACGTAAATGCCTCTGATATTGATTAACAGTAGCAATGATTTAAAAAAGATATGGTCCAATGTTATAAGAAGTTATTTAATTTTTACCATATTTGAGATAAGTAAATTTCGTCATAAGACGCTTTCTTGTACATGTTAATTAGCAGACTTTGCAAAACTAATTATTAACTATTACAATGCATTCATTCTAATCCTGTTAGAAATGATTTCCTTCACGACTTAAATACTTTCAACAAGAGGGGACTATCACTTAAACCCTTTCCTACATACAGGCGCGTTCTGATACCTCTGCAGTAGACGTCCACTGAAAACATTATGGCACCAAATAAGGACTATTTTTAATAACCATTCTATCAGTAACAAACAATATTCGATAGTTAAATCAATATTATTATTAGGTCGTATGCTGCAGAAAAGTTTTATGTGGGAAAAAAAAATAACTGATGATATGAGCCGTCCCGCGAAAATACCAACAGTGTAGATTCTGCGTAAAGTATCGACCTGGATCAGTCTAAGCATGTTGCACAGGCTTGCCCGGTTAGACATTTTTCGCATCATATGGATTTTCCGTTTCAGGAATCATAACTCTATACCTTTATCCCCATGAGACGGAATGTTTCGACTCGGATCAATTTGCGCGGACTGCACAGGCTGATCTGGGTCAAAACATTACACAGAGGCCAAAATATTGATTTCTCGCGGAACGGCTTTTATACTAACAAGAAAAGTCCGATATACCTCGTATGTCCTGTGATATTCTTTCACCGTCTGGAATAATTGGGACGCCATCTTTCAACCAAAAGACGCGAAGCGATTCTGGTGCCTTTAACGACTCAACCTCGCAAGCAAGTGAAACCGTCATGCCTGACTGTACTGCTGTACGACTTGGATTAATTTTAATTTTAGGTAATCCAATACTATCAACATCAATAGTTTCTATAATAAAGAAAGGATGAAACAATATATGTTAATGTTTCATACAAGGAACCTTACTTTATATATGTCATAATGTTAATATGTGCTAACAATATCAAGACTGTATATTACAGGAATAAGACGAAGTCTGTCTGTTACACGAATACGATGAAGACTGTCTGTTACACGAATAGGATGAAGACTGTCTGGAACATGAATAAGATGAAGACTGTCTGTTACACAAATACGATCAAGGTTATATGTTACACAAATAAGATAAAGACTATATGTTACACAAATAAGATGAAGACTGGCGGTTTTACGAATAATATCAATACTTTATGTTACATGAATAAGATCAAGACTTTGTGTAACACGAATAAGATCAATATATGAATAAGGTAAAGACTTTGTGTTACACGAATACGATCAAGAATGTCTGTTACACAAATCTGATGAAGACTTTCTGTTACACGAATAATATCAAGACGTTCTGTTACAGGAATGAGATCAATATGATATGTTACATGAATAAAATGAAGAATGTCTGTTACACGAACAAAACTAAAATACCTTTATAAACAGTTAGGTTTACTGACACCCGTGTGTCAAACTGGCCATCATCGCCAATACATGTAAACGTGGTACCATTATCCCTTTTGCTCATTGATGATTGTATTCTTAAAGCAGAACCAGTTGTTGTTGATTTAATCGAATAGCGTCTTTTACTTTTCGGGATAATCTTGCCTTTCCTTTTCCACGTTAAGCTAACGTTGTTTGCCCCACGTGCATCACAGAATAATGTGATTGGTGTTTTTTCTATAAAGGCGGGGAAAGATGGATGGACTTCTAAAACAAATGTTGCTTCATCTGTTGAAATAGAATGTTTACATGCGGCAATGCGTCACTTGACACGATAACGTATGCTTATTCAGACTTATAAAATAAAATGAATCTGAATACCCCCCGAACTTCCACAGTATTGAAATCAATGGAACATTATCAATTTAGCTATCACTGCTCGAGATGTCTCGTTTCATAAATATTCTGACGTTTCATTGATTTACTTATTCCGTCTGTCCTGAACCACATGACAGTTGGTTGTGGTCGGCTAGTTACATTACACCATAGTTGGACAGTACTTCTTCTTTAACAAACTCGTAAGCTCATCCAGCAAGTTTATTTGGAGGTTCTTTGATTAGGAAAGAACACATAACAAACAATTAACAATAGTGTTATAGCTCATGTCAATATTGTTAAGCTTATGATTTACTAAAGTACAATGAAACCTCTTCAGAGTAATATCTGTTCCAAGCTAATGAAATGCATTTCTATCAAGTCAGTTGTCGATTTTTAGAAATTTAAATGGTCCATAAAAGAAACATATGTTGACAAATTTGAGGCACACCATTTTAAGATACAGAGACAAACATGTACCTAAACGACACACATATCACCCCATCATTGCAAATTTATAAGTGATTTATTCCCATATTTTCCGTACACTTCTCATCACATGTAGGAAGATTAAACTGGTGCTGAAAGGAGGCTTTTAGTTTTTGGCCTGGGCTTTAGCCCTGGTCATAGTAGTAATACCATTTTTTCGAAGTTGGCAGCCTGCCAATTGCTGTTAGCACCAAATAACGAAGGTAAGACTGCGCGAGAAAAATAGTTCATCATGGAT
>JAUELF010228640.1:0-13831 GCA_031471495.1 Clinocardium nuttallii
ATGCGTTGAATTACTCAAAACAGAAAACAAATCAATTGTTAAAAAAACTGCCATTTTTGTTAAAATCGCATTAGAAAACCTTTATCAAAATTCAGCCTCTTTACCATAATTTCCTGCTTTTCACGTTTTCAATTAACTGTTTTTTTTATTTTTTTCCTTCTTCATTTCTTTGTTTTTTTGTTTTTTTATTTTTTTTTCATTTTCAAACCCACGTGACTGAATATTTTCTAAATGAATGTATGTTTGTAAATGACTATGTTCTTTGTATACGTCTAAATAAACGTTCTGATTCTGATTCATGTAACTAGCTCTAGAAGTTTCTTCTAACAAAACGATGCCCTACTTATATAATGCTCGTGAATAATTACGACGCGAAATCGCGAAATAATGTTGAATTAATGTTGAAAACGGCATTAAAACCCAATTAAGCAATATAGCTGAGTTTTAAACGCTGATTTATTTCACAATTCGAGTTATAACACTGTGAAAATTTCACCAAATCAGGGTTTTATCTAATTTAAAAGGAAATATAAACATACTTAATCATATTGTAGGGACACTCTAGTGGTCTTTTGGCTTAAATTAAAGCTACATTTAACCTTCATGACGATATCACAGACTTGATGGAAAATACCTAGGGCAAAATCAAGTTTTCAAATAGTATGGAATGCAGATTGGAAACTAATTATCAACAAAGAGACGCAAACACTACTCATTGGAAGTTGTAGATTAAACGCATGTCGAAAAGTACTACATGTAGTTTCAGAGTAGAAGAAATTAAAACAAAATTTAAACTATTGGGACAATAAAACATACGAGTAATGTCTATTTCTCCTTTTACCAAAATGTTTTTTGTAGGAGAGCCAGAAACAGAAAAGTCGTAGGAAATGATGACTGGGAATGTTCACAATAAGTCATACTGGGCACATTTGACAGAGTTTAATGTGGAGCACCACTTTCCACTTTCCCCTTTCCCATAAACAACAACTCTGCAACAGATAACGACGCCCAGAATTAAATAAAACATGATATAGTGAGTAGTTTAAAATGTGTGACAGAAGAAGAATCTCATATGCAGAAGTAAATTGTTTTTTTATTTAATCAGAGGCATATCAATATTTTTTCTGATTTAATGAAAATGTGAAAAGCTACAAAACAGCTTCAAAGTTTTCAAACGGATGGTAATATACCTTGTTAAATTTACTTACCTTTTCTTTGCTGTGTTATTTTAATCGCTGCATAATGTTGATCCGGTAACGTGGATGTTTCATTACCATCGTTATATTTCAGGACCAACGAACTCTGCAGTACAATCATCAGGAAAAACATCCGTGTCATTCGAAAGAAATACATATGTTTACATGGGATAGGTTTATTCGTTCATACGGGTAACATTAACCAATTCTATGAACAATGTTTGTATCTAGTTGTAGTGTGGTAACAAAGGCAATTCTATGCACAATGTTTGTATCTATTTTGAGTGTGGTAACAAAGGCAATTATATTGACAATGTTTGTATCTATTTTGAGTGTGGTAACATAGACAATTATATGGACAATGTTGGTATCTAGATCCAGTGTGTTAACTTGGTAACTTAACCAATTATATGAACAATGGTGTTATTGAGTTTCAGTGTGTTAACATAGATAATTATATGGACAATTGTGGTATCTAGTTTCAGTGTGGTAACATAGACAATTCTATGGAGAATGTTGGTATCTAGTTTCTGTGTGGTAACATAGACAATTATATGGAGAATGTTGGTATCTAGTTTCTGTGTGGTAACATAACCAAGTATATGAACAATGTTGGTATCTAGTTTCAGTGTGGTAACATTACCAAGTATATGAACAATGATGTTATTGAGTTTCAGTGTGGTAACATTACCAAGTATATGGACAATGTTGGTATCTAACTTCGGTGTTGTAACATAGACAATTATATAGACAATGTTTGCATCTAGTTTATGTGTGGTAACAATTATATGGACAATGTTGGTATCTAGTTTCAGTGTGGTATCATAGACAATTATATGGACATCGTTGGTATCGAGTTTCAGGGTCGTAACGTAGACAATTATATGGACACTGTTGGGATCTAACTTCGGTGTGGTAACAACAAAGACAATTATATGGACAATGTTGGTATCTAATTTCAGTGTGGTATCATAGACAATTATATGGACATTGTTGGTATCGAGTTTCAGGGTCGTAACGTAAACAATTATATTAAAGATATTGGTATCTTATTTCAGTGTGGTAACATAGACAAATATATGGGCAATGTTGGTATCTAATTTCAGTGTGGTAACATAGCCAAGTATATGGACAATTGTGGTATCTAGTTTCAGTGGGGTAACATAACCAATTATATGGCCAATGCTGGGATTTAATTTCAGTGTTGTAACATAGACAATTATATGGACAATGTTCGAATCTAGTTTCTGTGTGTTACAATTATATGGACAGTGTTGGTATCTAGTTTCAGTGTAATAACGTAGACAATTACATTGACAATGTGGGTATCTAATTTCAGTGTGGTAACATAACCATTCTATGGACAATGTTGGTATCTAGTTTCTGTGTGGTAACATAACCAATTATATGGACAATGTTGGTATCTAGTTTCAGAGTGGTTATATAACCAATTAAATGAACAATGATGTTATTGAGTTTCAGTGTGGTTACATAGACAATTATATAGACAATGCTGGTATTTATTATGAGTGTGGTAACATAGACAAATATATGGACAATGTTGATATCTAGTTTCTGTGTTGTTACATAGGCAATTATATGGACAATATGGTATTGAGTTTCAGTGTGGTAACATAACCAATTATATGGATAATTGGTATTTAGTTTCTGTGTGGTTACAAAGACAATTATATGGACAATGTTGGTATCTAGTTTCAGTTTGGTAACATAACCAATTAAATCGAAGATGTTGGTATTTTATTTCAGTGTGGTAACATAGACAATTGTATGGACAATGTAAGTACCTAGTTTCAGTGTAGTAACATTACCAATTTATATGGACAATTTTGGTAGTTAGCTTCAGTGTGGTAACATTACCAATTTATACAGACAATTTTGGTATCTAGTTTCAGTGTAGTTACATAGGCACTTCTATGGACAATCTATAATTCTATAACCAACTATATGGAAAATGTTGGTATCTAGTTCAGCTATGGTGGCTTAGCCAATTGTATAGGCCTTGTTGGTATCTTGTTTTAGTGTGGTAACATAGACAATTATATTGACAATGAATTATATTGACAATGTTGGTTTAGTGTGCAAAGCATCTGTAAAGAGCGGTTTTACATCAACAATTAATTTTTAACAGCTCTGCTCGTGACTGTATGAATTGACCGTAAGAAGTCACCTATACACCTGCTTTTCTTGTTGGGAACTAAGTCATATTGTCAAAGTACAAAAAAACTCTAAATGCATACATAAATCATATTTTATCCTTCGTCGCGCATTTGATTCTGAACACAAAATCCTGCAAATTCACATATTGCCTTACGCCAGATAAAATAATTTCGAGAATTAAAATATATATACTATTGCACGCTGGTACATTTGTATATGATAAATTCTATATGCAGTTTGATTGAATTTGCAATTATCCTGCATTACATTTACAACAAATCTAAAACAAACGAATTTGAAAATTTGAAAACTATTTGTCCATGAAAGCAATTTTTATTAATAGTTAAGAGTAACAAGAGTTGAAAACAGTGTGGCAATAGGGGAATTCGTACATAACGAGCGATCTTTTCATGTGTCATAACAATTGCAAATGTCGTTTGATTGTGATCCGTTCAATAGTTTAAATATTGAAATTATTGAATTTATATTTATCCTTTATTCCATTTACATCAAATCTACAGCAAACGAATTTGAAAATTTGAAAAAATATTTGTAAAAGAAAACAATTGTTATTAAGAGTTTTTAAATAGTAACAAGAGTAAAAACAGTGTGGCAATAGGGGAAATCGGACAAAATGAGCGATCTCTCTATGTGTTAGAACAATTGTAAATGTCGTTTGATTATGATCCGTTACAATAGTTTGCATATGGGAATTGGTTAAACAGGCTTTTCGATAGAACTCACTATGCACAATGTTTAAGATAAATCTTTAAAAGCACCAGCGAAGCTATAACATCGTAGCATGAATTTGGATAAAACATATAAGAGTGTGAACGATATAATCAAGGGCTAAAACGTCCAGTTGCGAAATATCCTAGATAAACGAGGTACTTTTTTTTTAGATCCTATCATTTACAGTCAAACATTCTACAAAAAGCCAAGGCTATCAAATAAAATGCATGTCAATTGAAATAAGACAATAAGTAGACTAAACTCATGAATGCATTCTTGACCACACAAACACTTAGGCTATGTTTACTATAAAAAGACAAGTATTATGCCAATGACCATCAACACCAGCCTTGTAGTATCGTGTTAGCTCTTTTTACAATGTTTCTTACTACTCGTAGTATTGGAAATGCTGTTATTTGTATTGTAAAATGGACAACCATTTGCTACAGTAAAATTTTATCTCACACAGGGCCACTTTGCGTATTTACCCGAGAGGGATCCCCGGGCGTATGATAACGACGGAAACTATTTCTCATACAGATGTTTTTTAAGCTGATTCAGCGGATCTGATTAGAAAACATTGTGAGGAAAGTAGTTTTTATTATGTATATTCCAATTATCGAAATGTTTCATTTGAAACACAAAACGCTGCGTTTGAAGAAATTGTATGGTAGCAAACGGTTGTCAGTCCACCAATCACATTTTAACCTCTTTAACGCAATGGTGTAAACATATCTGATAATGACACATCCATAAACGATAAACTTGACAATCATATCTGATAATGGTATATCCACATACGAAAAACCAGACAATCATATCTGATAATGATATATCCAGATACGATAAACTCTGCTGAATTCATGATTTAGTCCTTTCGAAAACTAGTTTTCACTTGATATTTGGTTTTTTGAATGATATTTTTACAACAGTTTGCAACACTTTACATGAAAACCTTAGCTTATTATATATTATATGTAAACTGACATTGTTACATAGTCATCGTACTCAATTTACTCAGACGAATTAAAAGTGTCGATTGCATGTAAATGCTTATGGTTTTATTTAAAATAACATTGTTACGAATTCATCATACACAATTAACACAGACCAATGGTTAAATGTTTATTGCATATGTAAATAACTGACATTGCTACATATTCATCACACAACATTTACACAGACCATTGGATATATATATCTAACCGTGTATGACATTTAAGAGTCGGCTTCTTTCATACTTCTTGGGCAAAAATGGATGACAAATTCAAATTCAAATTCAAAAGGTTTTATAGTAATGCATTGCCAACGGCCAAAAATACATAACATACAATATAAATAAAACACATCATAGCAAGGTTGTGTCACGGGAAGGTAAGTAGATTTACTCAGAATATTTATCAAACATTTAGTTATAAGATGGTGTACATAGCAAGTTAATAAGTGTTTCATTATGATTATAATTCATCACGATTCCATCACGGTACCAATTAATTAAGAAGGTTAGGAAGTTGGTTTAAACACATGTTATTCAGTTCATATTTACAATAATAACAGTACAACAAAAGTAGGTTGAAATGGATGGGAAAACAAGCAATGTTATTGTTTAAATTAATTCCTTGCTATAGAAAAATAAATCAGTGGATTATGTGCACAGTATGATGAATAATGTTAATATAAAGAACTGTTAAAGCATCTTTTACATGTATCTTGAATATATTCGGAATAAAAAAATTTAAAAATGCATCTGTCACACACACCGTCCAGAGGAAGAGGATCGATACACCATAGGTGGTCAAATGTTAAGCGTGAAAACGCTTTGTTGCTGCAATGTATCACTGGTATTTTAAGAACTTGTATTTATATCTTGAAAATGGCGAACATAACCGAAATGAAATTTCCTTATGTAGGAGCGTAAGGTTGACCATGGATATAACAAGTACGCATAACTGGATATTTTGTACATTGGGTTAGATCATGAGACACAGTCTTTACGGCACAGCAAGCACAGTGTGTTAAGGAACAATTTTTCTTCTGTGAAGATCATATTTTATTAAGCTACATCCTAGTCACAGACGAGAGTGATTGACTTAATGTCGTCTACTTCCTTTTGTGGAGGGTTTTTTTTTGGGGGGAGAGGGGTGAGAGCGCAGGGCATATTGTGGTTCTGGTTGCTGGCAAATCAAATGTGTAAGATACTCGGGAGAAAAATCATCTTTCATCTTAATATACAGGATGACGCGATATTTGCGTCTCCTTTCCGCCAGAGTATCCCAGTTAAGGTCAGAGATAAGTCGATCTACAAAGTTTGGTAGCGCCGGTTACAATTCTAGCCGCCTCGTGCTGGACAGTTTCGATGTCATTTATTAGTGCATTACTACACATCGAGTAGTGGTCTTATGAATGTGACATACATTTTCTTACGGGCTGAACGAGAAATAACAATTTGTTAAGCCCTAAGAAAACCAATTCTCTGCCATGCCTTGTTGATGTTTGACGATATGCGAGATTTCCATTTGCCATCTGAAGAGAAAGTTATCCTGAAATGTTTATGGGTGCTGACTAGAGATATAATAGGAACGTTGTCAAGATAAAGGGAGGGATAAAGGGAGGGGTGCTGCAAGCCATTTCTTCGATCAAGAGGATATTTGTGACAGGTCATGGTTGAGGACAGATGCTGACGTTACGGGATCTTCGATGATAATGTAAAGACTGGTGTCATCAATGTCATTGAAGGTAATATTTTATATAGCATTATCAACATTGTCGCTAAATGGTTTATGAAGTGTTCTTGTTTTTAAAATGTGTCTGCTACAGATGTGTCAAATGTCGTCCGCATTATCGAAACTGGAAAATATTATGCATTTTCATTGAAAAAAAAAACTTTCATTTAAAAAGTCTTATGCGAGAAACAATTGCGGAAATATTGCAAATACATTGATATATCCTCCCGGGTATTAATATCCGTTGTACCACCAAACACCGTGGAAAAATACAAATTATCCCGGTAATATTTCCTAAAGCAGTTAATCAGTTAAAATGTAGTCACACCCGAAAGTAGGTTGTTTTTGTCATATTTCTATTTAAACAATATGTTCTTTTCTCGCATTTTCATTGATATCGTTTTATACGAGTAGTGATGTCCTTTCCATGGCCACCAGACAGCACCTGTCGCATAGTCATCGGTATGACCTCCTTGGTAGTAATATCCGTTCAAGTTTGACACATGACAGCTGTTGTACCACCAGGCACCGTGAAATAACACGGCACAGTTATTGGGAAAGTTATCGTTGTCTCTGTCCATAGTCGTAAACTGCATATCGTTGCTGCTTTGTTGCCTGTCGTTTAGACCGTTTTCGGCTGTTCCTGCAATAATGTAAAAAGCTTAAGAAATTATAAGTGATTATAAGTCGTGATGAATACCAAACCGAAACCACCACTGTTTGTTAACAAGATATTCCTTAAATTGGACCTAGTGACCTAGTTTTAAATCGGATGGCCTATATATCAATAAGACAAACATTCTGACAAAGTTTCGACATTCTCAAACCGAAAATGTGGCTTCCAGAGTGTTAACAATATTTTCCTTAAATTTGACCTACTGACCTAGTTTTTGACCAGACATGACCCATGCTGAACTTAGCTTAAATATCACTAAGACAAACATTCTGACAAAGTTCCAACATGCTCAAGTCAACAATGTTGCTTCTAGAGTGTTAACAAGATATTTTTACATTTGATCTATTGACCTAGTTTTTAACCAGACATGACCCAGTTTCAAACATGACCTAGATATCAATAAGACAAGCATTCTGACAAAGTTTCACCCATCCAAAAATATAGCTTCCAGAGTGTTAACAAGATTTTTCTTAAATTTGACCTAGTGACCTAGTTTATAACTGGCATGACCCAGTTTCAAACGTGACCTAGATATCACTAAGACAAACATTCTGACATAGTTTCAACATGCTCAATCCAAAGATATAGTTTCCAGGGTGTTAATAAGATTTTCCTTAAAATTAACCTAGTGACCTAGTTTTTGACCGGACATGACCCAGTTTCGAACTTGTCCAAGATTGGAATGAGATGAAATGTTCTGACAAACTTTCATGGTGATTGGATGCAAAATGTAGCCTGTAGAGTTTTAACAAGGGTAAATGTTGACGACGCACGACGCACGACGGACGGACGCCGGACGAAATGTGATCCAAATACCTCACCTTCCACTTCGTGCATAGGTGAGCTCAAAACTGGGACACACTTTGTCAATCCAATGGTAATGTATAGCAGTGTTTGAGCGTCGGCCATATGAAGCAAAGGTCCCGGGTTCGATTTCCCTGAAGAGCGGGTTGTGCCTTTGGGATATTTCAACATAAACGGCGATAGTACTGGTTATGTCTACAGGGCGCAAACATCGAATATGATAAACATAACTAATATGATATCAAACGTTGTTTTAGAGGGATTTAATTGGCCATTTCGGGTTTCAATACACCTGCGTACAGTGGCGAGTGTAGTGAACCTGTACATCCCCATCATCTGACAGAAAACTAGAAGTGAAGCCCCACTAGTTTTACACCAATGTAACACTTAATACCATTTAGACACCATATCGCTTTGTCATATTGAAGGTTATTGTATGACCTCTGTAGAACTTGTCTCATCGCGACATGCATCCGGAATGTACGCATATTAACCTAACACAGTAATCGTGTGTGTATAATACCGTAACAGTTCATAAACGAAAGTAACAAACTAGCATACTGAACCTTTCGACGGATGGTGATTTGTATAATCACTACCCATACCAATGAACAAAAATGTATTTGTGGGAATATAACAGATATATTGATATAATCGGCGTATATATCCAACCATTACAATGTCAAAACCCTAAAGTGAAATACATTTATAATCAAATTATACCTGAATATCCCTCGCATTTAAGTCTGTATCCGTCCTCTTCGCCACTCAGGTCAAAGACGTCATAGACAGCATACCTTTTCTCCCCGTCCCAATCCTCCAAATCAACTCGTAACTCAAATTGAGAGGTTGAGCTTCCTAGGATGGCATGCATATTCTCTAATCCTACCCATGTAAAAATATTTGAAGATTTTCCAAATTCAGAACATAACAAAGTTTTCTTAACGTACCTCAAAAACCGGATTTCCGTTCCAGTTTTAAGACAAGAAAAACAGAGCATATTCATATGTGCATGTACAAAACATGTAACAATATTGTTCCATTCATTAACATTATTTTAAAGTTTAACGTAACATTCAACTTATAATCTGTTCACACAATACACATAAGATAATCTTGCTTGTCCTGCACTTTCGTGGTCTCTACTCTTTGTAAAATATAAGCATATTTAAAGATTGTTTGTATTTATATTTGTATAAAACCCCAGGATCTGCAATGATTTGAAACAAATCTCTAAGAGTCATTTATCAGAATCCAGATAGTTCATACCTTTTTCATAATGTTTTAAATGTCCCCTTAATTTAGGTATATTCACCAGACATTATAACAACTGTCTGTGCTTCCTTAACCCTTTCAAGATTGAATATTTAGAAGTGGCATTGTCCAGAATTGAAATTAGAAGAGACCTTCGCAAATATCCATATCAGTATCAAGATAACAATTTCGAGTTGGCAAGCCATTACAGAGCTTGGTCCAAGGGTAATGCTGTGCCAGATGCTGTGCCAGCTGCTGTGCCAGATGCTGTGCCAGATGCTGTGCCAGCTGTCTGTTCTCTTTACCGGTTGCAAAGAGGGGTTTACCTCATCGGTTCAAGCAGTCAAAGGGTTAACTGTTCAGCTAGTATAAATACATGAAATATATTGTAACATAAACACCCCTTGATAATATAGAGAGATGTATTGCTTGTCTATCCAACGTTTTACTTCGACAAAATGCACAAACTATTGCTCAATTACTTGAGTTGGGTTATGTTTCACTGAAAACTAACTGATGGAAAACGTTCAGCAGCTTACATGGTTTCACTGTAACAGTTTGGTAAGAGAAAAACTGTTAGTTTATGTGTGTATTGGATACCGTTTTCATTAAACGCAGGACTGGTTTTCGGATTGTAAATACTCTCTATAAACAATCATTCATTTTGACTGATATTCTGTTTATTTCAATATAACGAGAAATAGTAGTTTTACTCTTCGCGAAACATTGAAGAGATTTTAGGAAGGGTGGATATACATCCAATCTTTTGGGGAACGATAAAATGTTTTACCAAACCAAAACTCGCCGCACATATCTCCAAATCCTGTTTTATACTCCGTCCAGTTTCGGTAAAAGTCAATAGAACCGTCAAGTCTCCTTTGAAATACCTGTATAAATGGACATAATAAGAACTTAATTCAGACAATAAGTTAACCGATTGAACACTCATGCTGCTGTATGACCCTTATCAAATTCGGAGCATTCGTTCTAAATATCTGTATTATGTTCCCATGGTGTAGGTTTTAGAGCTTAACTTAAACTTAAACATTGTAATATTATGAACATGTTTCCCAAAAATGTCCAAGGATATTCTTCTTTAAAGGTAACTATGGAAAAATACTACAGTCGAACCTGGGGCGCTCAAACATTGAAAAGCTTGCAAATACACAATATCAAATATAACTATTGCAGAGAAACATGATCTCGCTAATAAGGCCGAGGTATTCTGAAACAAATTTAAGTTTGACAAAGATCAAATAATTCTGGTTTGGCTAAACCCTTTTCCACATACAACAAATCTACATGAGTTTGAGTCTGGTTTACAGTTTCGATAAATGTCTGTAAATAAGAGTTAAGCTATTGAATAGATTTAAATTATTGAACCAAAGGGCGATATTGCTGATGACGAGCAGTTTATCCTTATGCAACACTAGTTTCAATGAAGCTATCTGCAGGAGCGTCATGAAGCTTCTGTATGTGGTAAAAGATCAATTGAATTGTTATTTGCCATTTTATTATATGAAACGGTCCCTAAAAAAACATGGAAAAAATACATAAATGGTTTTTTACTACTCAAACTTTCGAAGAGTTTTGTGAAATAGTTTGTTATACAAAACTGGAAATAAATGTTCAAACCTCCTTTTTTAATCCTATTAAATCCATTATTAAATTATACGAAAAAAAAACATGAATGGTTTTTTTTCGCTCATAGGTAACATGTGTGAGATAAGAAATCAAATAACCCACGAAGCTTTCTGAAATGAAACTGCTCCACGGGGGCTGCCATTTTGGATATGTTTAAAATACGGCCGGGTCCTGACGTGCGTATACACACTGGTTGCAAGTTATTGTCGTCTAGTCTTTTTTTAAGTTCTTAACCCACACTGAAAGTCATAAGTGCTTTAATATTTACATGTTAACTATCTTGTGTAACACAGATTAAAAATAAATGGAAATGTACACGAAAAATAGAAATGTACACGAAAGAATGTCTGTACCATTCTTTACTGAAGTCTCAATCGCGGTTATTAGACAATTGCAACGTAAAGCGACTTTAAGGGGAAGCGAGAAGCGAGGACGTGAAGCGAGTAAATTCGAGGGGTCGTTTCAACAGTATAAGTGCATGCCGTATTGGAAGGAAAATATAAATGCCATAATTTGCTGTGTTACAGGATCTTATAAATCTATCTGTGTGTATTATCGACTCTAACTGGTTAAAACGTAAATTGTAACTTGAAGTCATTATCAATGGAAATGGATTTTTACTCTTATAAACGTTAAAGCAGACGATGATATACACGGCATGACACATTGGTCGCGTTTAGAGACAATAAGGCCAAGGTGAAGAAAAATTCGATGCATGTTTTATTTCCTTTAGTTTTCAAATTGTATTAAAGTATCATTCAGGATCATCTGAAGAACATATACCCAGTACAAGAGGCCAATACATAATCAACGTTGAGCATGCCATATATGCCAAATACCAATTTTGTTACATAATAAGTCCGATATCCTTCCTTCTGCAAACGAGTTTTGCACAAACACGTACATATTTTGATAAACAATTTCGTCGCTGTCGCCAGACAGAGCTTACGCACGTTGTACGTTTTCAGTTCAGCTATTGCATGATCAACGTTGATTCTATATCGGCTGATATACCGGTTCAATCGTACGGCTCTGCGTCTGTCGTCCCCTACCTTTCTTTGCAACTGTGCTCCTGAAAAGGGTGTCAGTCGCCAGTTCTGTCCATCAGCATAAACTGTTGTGCATCATTTATATGGCCAAGACATCCCGTTTCTATATGTTTTATCTTCCCTGTTTTGTCTATAACCACCTGAGAATGAATGCAATGATAATGCCTATGTCCGGAGTAAAATTGGTGCTGATTTTCTATCGGCCGATAGATTTCGTGGCTAGTTCCGTCGATTTCACCGATAGCTTTAGGAATTTTGCTCCAATTCGCACGCAGACTTCCAATCTGGAGTACTAGGCCAAATGCAAATACTGTTGTAATTCATAATCAAGAACTACTGTAACCATTCTTTTTATTACGTGCTCAACTGTAGATATACTTATGTTAAACCTGACACTTAGAACATTGTAACAAGGATAGGAACGAAGCCAAATGAACACTAGTAAAAACTTATTTCTTTTAGACATAATTACACAGTTATTGTTAATATGTATAGAGTTCACTAGGTTTACCAAAGTTTCGGGTGTTTCGCCTGTCATTTCAAAGAAAGCATACCGATGTTCCGAAATTACAAGAAAAACATCTCTGGCACGAAACGCCACATTGTCAACTGCAAAGAGCCGGTTCCTGGTGTTCATCAGAGGGTCAGGTGGTGATCGACTCAGCAAAAGGACAGCGTGAAACAGACAGCGGAAGTACATTGTCGCATTATCGGGCGGAGGTTTTGCCAGGAAATTGATTGCTGTTAGAAATCGTCTTCTACGTTCTCTGTCCATGCCTATGAAAATATGAACATATTCGTAGCTATATATGCACATGTGAGTATATATGTGCGTGTGTTTACACTAGATCTTTTAACATTGGTCTACAGTATAAAATTACTAAATAAAATAAGATAATTAATGCACGAGAACTTCGGCCCTATATATGCACATGTGAATATATATATATAAGCGTGTGTTTACACTAGACCTTTTAACATTGGTCTACAGTATAAAACTACTAAATAAAATAAGATAGTTAATGCACGAGAACTTCATGCTTTTGAACTGACATGTGTACTCGCACAGTTTATATGTGAATGTGTTATTGGCTTATTCAATACAGAGAATAAATGGAGAATCGAACAGGTTTGTTCATAAGAATAACTTGCATTGAAAGTAAAATGTATTGATGAACAAATATCAATTAACCTACTTGAACAAACAATAATGTTGTTTATACATCTTGTTGAACACTGCCCCTCAGTAGTAACAAATGTAAATGCAGGTAAACAAAACCTAAAGCCGTCGCATGTACTTTCTCCATGTAAACCTGTCTCTGGTTGTCATCAATGTTCGGGTTAGGCCAAGAAAATAATTATTACCTTATCGGCATATTATTTTGTTGTAATTCAGAGGCGTCTATAGTCTTGAGTCTTATGCGTGTCAAAAAGTTATGAATGTAGTCGAACAACGTGTCACAGTCAATGCGCATCAGCCTGGCGTAGGCAACGCGCCACAACCCGGGGCAGCCAATCCGCATCAGCCTGTTGCAGGCAATGTAGTTGATGCGCCTCAGCCTATTGTAGGCAATG
>JAUELF010228651.1:0-13830 GCA_031471495.1 Clinocardium nuttallii
TGGTTCATAGTTAAGTTGGCGATCCTACGAGAGGCACTTATAAGGTGAAGTTTTAAAATGAAATGTTCTGCATACTAACCATTACTTGTTTTCCTTAAGAAATAAATTTCAGTGAACACGTATGAAAAATTATATTTAAGAGCAGAATATTAATTATTTTTGAAAAGATAAGTTTTCAGTTATGTATCGTCAATTGAAACTTTTACACCCCTTGGGAGCCTCGCGTAATCTCCAGTCGTGTGACATTTTCTAGGTCTTGTTCCATTTCTTAGCGTGTTCTCATATTTATCGACGTTTCTCTTGTTTAAAGATATTTCCTGTTAATAATGTTTTACCTGAACGTATATGACTCACAAACATTGTACACAAGGACCCCTCCCCTTTTCTTATACATCGACATATCGATAAGAGACCGTCTAGCGTTTTGGGGGTCACTCAGCTATGACACATTATATATAGTAACATGTAATGCGCATGTAATTTTCATTGCGCACAGCTTTAAAACACGTATCTCCGGGGCATAGCTTGGCTTGAAAAAAGGTGTTTGTGAAGTTCAGGAGCAATATGTTTTTCAACTACACTGTTTTTTTGGTATATGTTTCATATTAGTTGAAAAAGAAACGCTGTAAAATAAATAATAGGTTTATCAAATTATGTTAACATCAAGGCTACGACTAATGTGCTCGTGATAAGTGTCCAAAACTCTTTCTCAAATACAACAAATCTGCAAATAAGACGACTTTGAAAGTATCTAGGCAAATGTATGGCAATTCTCTCTAAACAAATGTAGGAAACAGTTAGAAAAGGTCAATGTTCGCGTTTTTGTAATCTTATCAGATGTCGTCTAGTGCAAATGCGTCACAATGTGTCTGCAAGTTCGAAATGGTAAACGGTCACGGACTGTTATGCTACATTCTACCAGGGACGTAGATAAGATTTACGTCCCTGGTGTAAGTCACAGGACTTAATGTATTCAATATACAACGGTAGATATGTTTTATTTGAGGGTTTACTCCGTTTAAAAAAATATTTTAGTTATATAACGGCCACAGTTCACTTATGCATGATCCCTGGGAAACAAACCCGTACTAGGCTAGGCAATTTGATTTGACAACCATGACCGCCTCGACTGGAGATCGAAACCAGGTCCAAATCCTCGTGCTGTTCACACGGTCTACAACGGAAGACGCAGGTTTGGAGATGTCCAATATTATTACAAAAAATAATTTTCCCTCAAAGTTTTCCCGTATTTTTTTTTAACATTTCTACAACATAGGACATGTAAGAGGATACGCTTTTAATTGAAACAGACTGAACACATATGAGCCTACCCACGAGAAAACAAACCCTGTGGACTCTGCGTGAAGTATTGACACGGATCAGCCTAAACATGCCGCGCAGGCTAAACCGGATAGACACTTCTCACCTCCTGTCGATTTTCAGTTCAGGAATCATTATTGTATACCTCTATCCCAATGAGACGAAATGTGTCGGCCCGGAATAGTCGGTGCGGACTGCACAGGCTCTGCTCTGGGTCGATACATTACGCAATAATGTTGGTTTTCCCATTGAACGGCTCACGTGAGACGCGTCATGCTTAATGGTAACTTCAGCAACCATAGTACCGAACTCAGGCCTTAATGCATCTGTTTAGAATGAAGACTCGTGCAAGCCTGTGCCTCTACACAGTCTCACCAGAGAACCAGTTGTCCGTCAATATGTAATTTTGTCTTATAAAGATGCATTTTTTTTGACAAAACGAGAGAAGTACAGCCCCATTACTTTGACACACACTTACCTCATGATACAGGTGAGGGAGAGTTAATAAGACCCCAAATCGCTAGATGTAGGCAATTAAGGGGTGATGTTGTTGTCAATATAAATACATGCTACTTAGCCCCCATCCCTCCCCTCCTCTTCCAAAAGTTAAAACGTTTGTAAATCAGAACTAGGAAAGAACAAGCGTAGAAAATATACTCATACAGTTAACGTTTGATAAACAAACTCTCAAATAAAGTCTTTATTTTCCAATAATTCAATGCTGTGGTTACAGTCACTCGACAGGTTTAATTCAGATTAAACTGGAGACATTACGATGAATTCAACAATATACCCGAAAATGAAGTTAATGATGTACCCAACAGCACATCATTGGCCACCTCGTTTGTTAGATTAATCTCATCGTGTGTGCGCAGACTCAGTATGAGCATTTGGGAAGACTGATCAAAGTGGGACACCAGCATTCCAGTCAATTCATTCCCGTTGTGTTGAACTTGCACAAAATTTCGCCCCGTGCTATGCGGATGCTGATCCCCGGCGACCGTGGCAAAGAACATGTACACGCCATCTACCGGCGCGATGAAGGTACCGCTGTTAGAATGGTAGGCGTTTCCAATATTAGTAACGACGTTATCAAATTTCACAATTTGGCCCTGCCCAAGTGGTCCGTACTCAGTGGGCGTCACGAATGCTGTAAATGCTACTTGCTGGATAACGTCAGCCAATTCACGCGTTTTCTCTGAAACAGAAGTAAAATACGAATTTAACCCCGTCACACGAAAGCCGACTTTCGGAGATTTTAAACAGTTTGAGTAGCAAGATTGCACACGTGTTATGTTTATCTTTAGTCGAAAGTGTCTCAGAGGGGATAACCGTATATTTGTTTGACTAAATGGCGAACAGAGAGGAGCCTGATTGGACTGCGCGGTTCTGGATCTTCCATGGTCGGTACGTTTCGAATATCGGTCTTTGCGTGACGATGCTCAGTGATTACAACGGCAATACATGGAAGATTTGGTGGTAGCAAGAAAATGTTAGAAATAAAGGTTGAACATTTGCATGTCTTATATATACTAGATGTAAATGTGTAAATAAAATCAAAGCCATTTTGATTTCATCTTGAAAACCCGCCATATTATTTAAGATTCAACCTCGCTGTAGAAACACACATTACTTCTTCAGGAAAAACACCCATAAAAACATTTTACATTGAAGATAATTGGCACGGCAAACTAAGAACAAGTAGTACTTCTTTGAAATATTATAAAGTGTTATTCGTAGGAAAACGAAAAAAGAAATAAATAGAAATAACGGTAATAACAGTCATTTCATTGTTAAACGCTCGAATAAATACGAATTAAATGCACTATACCTGAACTTCTTTTCTGAATACGAGCATGCTCATTCTTTACAGCTGAAGTCACAGACACATTCTCCATTTCGCTTTGTTCCTGTCGAACATGACCTGGTTTCCTGAAAACCTGATTCTTCTCTGTTTCATTAGCTTCCTTCGTTTGATCCACCTCAACAGTTTTGCCACATTTCTCTACTTTAAGTTTAAGTTCATCGATAATTCGACATGTTTGCGTTTGTTCCGCTTGTAATGCTGAAGTCTGTTTACCGGACGATTTTAGTACCCTTTCAAGATGAAGTATGTCGTTTCTTTGGCCTTCGTTTTTCAGTTGTAACTTGACAATTGCCGTCGCCTGGTTCGTCTTGGCCTTTTCTAATTGAAATATTTGACCTGCCTTGTCTGCATTGTCCTTCTCAAGTATGATAACCCTCTGGTTAAGCTTAGCAAACTCCATTTTTATATCAAAATCATGTTGCAACACATTAATATGCTCGCCGAACGAAACTCCAACACAAATCAGTATGAGTAAGGCACTCCAAGCCATTTTGAATTGGAAATGGCGCACTCGCCGATAAGACAAGTTTATATATCCAGTAACGACATAAGAAAACCGACATTCACCAGAGCTTAGCGATGTCAATGCGTTTTCAGTAATAACATAATTTGCAAACAGTCTCATATCTTTTATTTAAAATTATTATTATTTGTTTTCTTGTATGGCGGTTTATAAACACATATTCAGCACGGGCTATTGCTACTGACAGATACGCTGTCATTGACCTTGATTAAAACTAAAATGTTGCATCTTTAGACAACATTAAAAAGTGTAGCATTAGAATACACTCAAAATTACCAAAACTGATCTGAGAAAGAGTTAATAAGACCCCATATTACATGAGGCGGCTCCTGTAAATGTATACGTAAACCAGCAACAAACAACACAACGTAATTAGAGTTTAATTGAATATTTATTTTGCGAAAGAAGTGTCTCGTTGGCAGTTACAAGGTGGAGACAATAAAGGTTTCATGGGATATTTTTGGCAATATAAATACATTCTTTTATTACATTTCTATCCATCAAAGATAAGGATGTCTCGATGAAAGAAAATTCACAATCGTTGATTAATTGTTATTACACACCAGTGTAATAACAATACTTATATTTTACAACACAATTGCGCATGCGTGTTCCTCCCCTTTTTTCGCGGCCACGCCTCATCCGAAAATAATGCGCAAAGTATGTAAACAAACGAAAAGTAATCCATAGTTAACATGAACTATGATGGAAGACGCGTATTGATAACTAAATGTATTACAAAAATAACAATGAAATGTAATGAACAGATTATTCAACTTATTTTTTCAAAGATTAGAATATAATTCACTCGCCGTCTTGTGAATGGGAGGAGTCACTTGTGATGTCACTCTTATTCACAAGATGGCTTGTGAATTGTATTCTTATCTTTAAAAAATAAGTTGAATAATCTCTATAAATTATCATGTCAATTAAAAATTCTCCCTACAAAAATATACTGGGAAATGAGTTGTAAGTTGAGGGTAAATAAAACATTAATTTTAAGGCAGGTGAAAACATTTTGGGTGTAAGAATTACTTCCTTTTTTCAAAAAAATCTAACAACAATGTCAAAAATGGTGTGTTTTTCCTGATATTTTAAAAAAAACAGGCAAACAATTATCTTGCTACTTAAACGTCATTTGCAGCATTATGTTAGTTCTGTCACAGCAACATCACAATTATTCATGATCCGTGGGTAAATAAACCAGTCCTAGGCTAGGAAATGTTGGCACTCCACCATTAATACAGCAAGTTGGGATCATGATTAGGAAGCCCTGTTTCAAATCCTCCATGATAACAACTCTGTCTTGAAAGTGCTGCAGATATTCTATTAATGCTAACTGTTTGAATTGCTTCTCTTCGTGCCAAAGGCTGCAGAAGTCGTCTATTTCAGAAAAAAGGGTTAAACTCTCATATATTTTTTTACTTTCAGGGCCCAGGACTTGTGTATTATGTTTGCAGTCATTGTGATTTTCCTTGTTTTTTTCAACACATACATTTTTCAAGCTGGTTTGGTGAACATTCTAGTAAACAAGTTTAAAGTGACAATCACTGTGGTGTTTTTCTATTTCGCATTGTGTGTAGGATTTCACATATGGTACATGGTAAGTGAGAACTTTTTAAGTCATTTACAATCATTTCAGCAGAGCTCTAGATAAAGGGCATTATTCTTAAATCCTTATTTGACCTCCAAAACCTCAGTGAGACGATTCTTTTGGGTACCCACAACATAAGTTTTAATGATTGCTAATAGATATATTATATGGAAGCCAGAGCTGTTCACTCTTCCTTATCTAGTCCTCTGATACAGCCATAACAGGCGACTTTCCATGCCCCTGCAGCAGAAAATCATCAGAAGGGAAATATTGTTCACAAAGATAATTTTTAGGTTGCCGAA
This sequence comes from Clinocardium nuttallii, assembly GCA_031471495.1. Classification (NCBI taxonomy): domain Eukaryota; kingdom Metazoa; phylum Mollusca; class Bivalvia; order Cardiida; family Cardiidae; genus Clinocardium; species Clinocardium nuttallii. The sequence goes on from JAUELF010228651.1 coordinate 5,607, forward strand.
ACTGTCTCCCTTAACAGCTTAAATTATCACCCTGCCTGGGGTGTTGAATGGTTGCAATAATATTAATGTTTACGTTCAAGTCCCAACTCTGTAAGCTATTCCTTCCTGCAATAAATCTTGTTCCTCTTCCAGCTGAGTACTGGTAGCTCCGTCGGTAGCGACACAAGCTGTCAATCCTCGGATTGGGAGTTCGAACCCCAGCTCCAACCCAAGCTAGGCCAATATGTGTTCCTATGATTGACAAAAGTCAATGTGTTGAGTTGTCATTCCTCTTCAACCAATTAGCAAAGTCCATGTTCCTTGGAAATATTGTTTTGTTGAATACTGGCATGAGAAAGTCTGTAAACACATGTGTAGGTGAATTGGCTGATATGATATCATGGCAAATGGCGTTAAACGACAATCAATCAATCAATTGTTCCTCTTCCCAACATATTTTTTTTTACTTTTCAGATATCTTCTTTACATGTTGACAATGAGTTTTCCACTTCTTTTTACAGAAAAATTATGTATATTAGCTCTTTGCCATATATATATGCAGAAGATTTTCAAAAAACAATGTTGCAATAGAGAAATTGCTCCTATGTAAGCATTATCTACTTTTGCCACAATGTTTTTAACTCTATATTTCGTAACTGTTTTCTTCTAATGTATGTGGTAACAGGTTGACTCTTTTTCTCATACCACAATTCTGCAACAGACAACTTAAACAAAAAATAGAAATCTCTAATTGAATGGAAAACCTATGACTAAAAGTGGAAAACATTGTGTGACAAAAGGAGAAATTGCTTGTTTTGAGCAATTTTTTCTTTTGTCACCGTTTTCAAAAAGCTGTCTGCTGCAGAGGCATCAGAAAGCATCTATATGACGGAAATGATTAAAAGTTTATTATTTTCTTTCAGTCATTACGTTGGTTAGATCCTAATAAATATATCTGGGATACACCAGGAATTAGAGCACTGTATGTCATTCAACGAACTGGTAAGTTCTCATTACAATTTGTTAACTCTATAACTTTTGTTAACTGAAAACATGAATGGTTTAATTTTTGATGAATTTTAGTAATGTAATCACAGAGCTCTAGATAAGGGGAGTTGTGTATGTTCTAAAATCCTTATTTTACACTCTAACCCTATCTTGTAGATACTCAAAAGAATCGTCTCATTGAAACAATTCTTTTGAGTACACACATCATAGGATTTGAATGGATGATATGAGAGATATTACGGGAAAAAGAGCTGTATACTCTCCTTATCTGGACCTCTGAATTATCAGGCATTGAAATTAACTTTAAGGATTCATAGGTCCGAAAGTCGTGAATGTTTGGTTATTCTATATATATTACATGATGTAAAATTACATTGACCTATGAACATTTGTCATTGGTCCGATTCCAAAAGAGAAAAAGATTACTGGCCAGGGACATGGGACCAATACTAATTTTACAGGCTCATTGTGATATTCCTTCCATGGTTAACTTTAGAATAAATAATTTTGTTATGCTGTTTGGAATCATTCTGTTAATTTTGTATGATATTTTTGATGGATGCACATTTTATTGTAATAATTTCCTCTTAACCCTGTCCCACCTATAGACACATTTGCAGCAGATTACTTTTGAATACATTGTGGCCAAACGTGAAATTGCTCATCATGAGCAATTTCTCCTTTGGCCACAATGTTTTAAACTTTATTTAAAGATTAAGCTTTCTTTTATTGAGATTTTCAGGTTTTTTTTTTACTATGTTTTCAAAGTCGTCCGATGCAGATTTGTTGTATGAGAGAATGGGTTAAAGAAGAGGTAACAGAGTTAATGTTGTGACCACATTGGGTTTGAAAGAATGACTTCAGATTCAAGCAATTGAAAAAGGACTGAATTAATACCTGCTTTATTGTGTAGCCTGCCTTTGCATTGTAACGCACAGGGAACACATAGTCTGTCTTCTTGTTTGTTGTTTCAGGCTGCTTTCAACAAGTTTTCAGTTATATCACTGCATTTCCTGGGTAATTTTCCAGTACTACTTGTCCATCTATACCAACACCAGTCAGTCAGTCGTAATGCTAACCCTGTTACCCTGAATGTCAAGGAGGGCAGCCATAACTTCCATTTTTACCTCGTCTGTTTTTCAATGAAAAAAAGGAGACTATTTAAATAGATGTACATAGGCATTTGCGTCACAAAATTTATTTACTGTTTTTCATAATCATCTGGTTCTTGGAAACACTATACATGTCAATACCAAGTTACAAACCTCTGGCTTTAATAATTATGCAGTTTTGCCCCTAGAAATTCATACAAAAAAATTAATCTTGCCCATGGCTCAAAAAACATTTAACATTTTCAAATGATACTTGGAACATGTTCCATGAAACAATATGAATGGCTAAACGAAATCACATAACTCTTGTTTTAATTATCATTTAGTAATGCCTCTTTTTCGACTAAGAAAAAAACAGACAAGCGTTGCCTTTGGTATGACCCGACAGGGGGATCGAGGCGGATACTTTGTCTGTTAATCAAGCTAGGACTCATTGGCAGGTGAAGCATGTTTGCTTAAGATGCTGTTCTATAACTGAATATATTTTTCTGTTTTCCAGCCGCTGTCCTGTACTATTACTTCTACAAAAGAACTTGCCTTAAATTGGGTGACCCTCGCTTCTATCAGGATTCAGACTGGATTAAACATGAGTTTGAAAAACGGCGCTGATAGACATCTATTAACTTATAAAGTGCAGTGTTTATAATACATGTACACTTGTATCTATCAAGGTTTATGATTCTAAAAGATCTAGGTTTTCTTCCGAAAACTTAATTTTTATTTGTAAATGGCTTTATAATACTTTAATATGATCAACTAAAAAAATACCAACTTTACCACAGAATAGCCCTTGTATTTATTATTCGAACAAATCCCTCCTGTAACCCTTTCCCTCTTATAAACACTTTATGAAGCCTTTTTGGAAACAAAGTGACGAAAGAAGAAATTGCTCAAAACGACCAATTTCTCCTTTTGTCACCATGTTTTCAACTCTATTCAATTATTGTACTTTCATTTAAAATAAGTTTCCAATTTCTTTCAGTATGTTTTTAAAGTTGTCTGCTTAAGATTAGTTGTATGTGGGAAAGGGTTAATTACAATTTTTATTGGATATGACTGGACTACTGTTAAACCCTTTCCCTCATATAGACGCTTTCTGACGCCTCTGCAGCAGACAGCTTTTTGAAAACATAGTGACAAAAGAAGAAATTACACAAAACGTGCAAGTTCTCCTTTTGCCACAATGTTTTCAACTTTTTGTCATAGGTTATCCATTCAATTATAGAGATTTTCCAGTTTTTGACAAAATATACTCGTATATAAGTCGTCTGCTGCAGAATTGTCGTATTGAGGGAAAGGGTTAAAGGAGTTATGCTAAGGGAACACTTGATTCAGATGCAGATCACCATGCAGTGTCTGATTTGGGTTTGATTTGTTTTCAGATTAGTCATAGACATGAAACTTCTGATAGTTTACATTAAGAGTCAGAAAGCGTTGAGGTGTTAACTCAACATTTGCCACACATTTCCAATGGTTGTTTTTCCAGAAACACTGCTTGAATTTTTAAACGTAATGTGACAATTTCAAATAGAAGCAAAGTTCGAAAACCATTTGATCCTATTGATGTACGGTAGTATAATTTTATTGAAATTATATACTTCATTTAAATGCTAGATCCCTGGTGCAGAGGATTTTTGACATCTTTAGAAGACGATTTATGATAATGTTTAACCAACTTTTCCCACAATGTTTTGAGATAAAGGCACCAACAGTCTTCTGTATTGGGGAAAGGGTCAATCAATATTGTGATAAGTTACTGAATATCCGTCCAAACAATTTTATATATTGTTGCTAAATGTTTTTAACTTTGGTTGTGAAACAATCTAAATAAAAGAATATTGATCTGACTTCACAACTGCTTTGTTAACCCTTTCCCTCATACAACAATTCTGCAGCAGACTACTTATGAACAAATTTTGTCAAAAAATAGAAAAACTCTATAATTGAATGGAAAAACTCAGACTAAAAGTTGGAAACATTGTGGCAAAAGGAGGAATAGCTAATTTTGAGCAATTTCTTTTTTTGCCACTATGGTTTCCAAAAGTCGTCTGCTGCAGAGGCATCAGAAAGCGTCTATATGAGGGAAAGGGTTAAGGGTTTATGGATGTGTATTTTCCGGAATTAAACTTTTGTGCCAAAATATGATATGCAATTATGTAACCTCGAAACAACACTTCTGTTAAATATTTTCCCTATTCTTGGGAATGCAAACCAAATGCTTTTCTAGCAAGAGCAAGTTTAACCTTTAAATGGAGTGCATTTGGCCAAAGCCAATTTCCTAGCCTAGTGCTCGTTTGTTTACCTGGGATCATCAATCAGTGAACTGTCACTCTGATATATAACTGAAATAATGTTGAAACCTGCGTAAAACTCCCAACAAAACAAAACAAATTAAGAACAACACCTGTCTAGAACGACTGTATTTCACTGCCTCCACCAGATAATGGAGTACATGTTGCACTGTGTTATTTTACAGAAACCATTTCTGCTTGTTGCAGTAGAAGTGTACTACGTCAATATTGGTTTTATTGATCATTCATTATTCGTAGATAAATAATCAAATAATGGTTGCCAGTTTATCAAGCTATATGTTAGTTGATGGTATCCTCACTGAATTATTTCACAGCAGCTGGCTGCCAATTTACTCAGGGTTAATTCAATGGCAGGTGAATATAACCACCACTATTGATTATAGATTCTATCAATCACAAACAATGAATACAAATGAACCATAGATAAAGAGCTAGTGTCAATGTCAAATACATTTGACTGTGTCTCAAGGTTGGAATTGTGTCATGAGGCAATGGATTATCACATTTAGTTTCTTATTGCATAATGCTGAGCTCCAGATAAGGGGCATTTTTCATGTTATAAAATCCTTTTTTCTCACTCAAACCCTATGTTGTAGGTACCCAGTGAGATGCTTCTTTTGAGTACCCCCAACTTAGGGTTTGGTTGGGTAACATATTTTGGGAAAAGGACCAGTCCACTCCTCCTTATCTTGTCCTTGGATATATGCATTACATTGGGCCGAGCACCGGTAGCTCAGTTGGTAGCGATGCAGGCTGTCAATCCAGGGTTCGAATCCCAGCTCGGCCAACATTCTTTCCTCTGTTTGACAAAAGTCATTGTGACCTGCGTCATCTGTCTTTCACCAATGGGTTGTTTGACAGTCTATTTGGAAAAGCAGCAAGTTGCTTGGAAAGAATGTTGTGTGGTGTACTGGTGCGGGAAAACCAGGAAACGCATGAGTAGGTGAACTGGTCGTCGTGATATGACTGAAAAATTGTTGAAAACGGCGTTAAACCCCAATCAATCAATCAATATGCATACACTGAAGAGCCAGTGCATACCCACAGTCTTACCCCAGCTTTCACTGTCCACCTATATCTTATCAACCTAACTACATCTTCTGATAAAAACTAAAAGGGTCAATACATCCTCAAATCTATATGTTGATTAACAGTTGCAACATCATCTGTGAAAGTGAATCTCTTGTATTTCGAACACTTTTGTTTCATATATATTCTTATAATAGTAATTAACACTTAAGTGTATTATCTTATTTACGATGGAAGGTTATTTAGTGGTAGCATGTTTGTATACATTTTCTTAAAGATGTCTTTTCAATTCTATGTTGTATTAATAACTAAACTGCAGACCAATTCAAATCTATCAGAATAAACAAGATAATTTAAAATCTAAGGAAAAGGTTTTATTTTCAGATAGAGAAGAAACACTGGATAAAGGGCAATTGCTTAACATCAGCAATTATCCCTTGTTCTGCAATGTTTTCAAGAGTCATTTAAGATATGGAGAAAATGTATGTTGACTATTAATTAGAGCTAGATTCTGCGAATTAGCGGTGCTCCAGGTAAACTAATCTTAGCATTTATATGAGATGTTAAAATAAACAATTGCTTGTGCATCCATCTGTACAACATGATCACTGTTCGTCTGTGACTAACTGGTATCCGCAGATATTGATTGAAATTTACACTGGTGGCAAAAACCCTATGGTTGGTTTTCATAGAGCACTGCTTATAATGGGTTTTCTTGACCGAACCATAAGCGGTTAGCCCATGACATATGTTTGAATGAGTTGTGGAAATTTGACAATTGGTTTAAAGTGAAATGTGATTGTAAATTGTGATGTTATTATTTATTTTTGTATATTTTTATTGTCAGATTAATTTGTGCCTGTGTACAAATATTTATATATTACATAATAGAATAAATAAACATTTTTAAAGAACTTTCCGGATTGTCAAATAAAATGATTTTCTATCCTTTGTTGAGACCGTCTCAGTGGTATTACTATATGAGCCGACCCACGAGAAAACCAACATTCTGGACTCTGCGTAAAGTATCTACCCGGATGAGCCTGAGCATGCCGCTCAGGCTTACCTGGATATACACTTTTTGCCCTCTGTGGATCTTCTGTTTCAGGAATCATTACTCTATCCCCATGAGGCGGAATATGTCGGCCCGGATCAGTATGTGTGGAAAACGCAGGCCGATCTGGGTCGATACATCATGCAGAGGCCATAATGTTGGTTTTCTCGCGAGGCGGCTCATTTAATGATCCATATCGTGTATAGGAGACGGGTGTTTGTTCCCATGTCTGATCCTTACAAGAACGTAGTATCGCGGTTTATAGGAGACGGGTGTTTGTTCCCATGTCTGATCCTTACAAGAACGTAGTATCACGGTTTTCCTGTGAAAGTTACCATTACTACTGGTCAATTTATCTTGACACCATATAGTCGGTGATAATGCTATCCCTAAGCGCCAAGGAGGCAGCCATTAGTATAATTTTGGTATGACCCGGCCGGGGATCGAACTCGCAATCGAGGCGGACGCTCTAACGAAACAACGAGGCGTATCCTAAGTCTGATTATAACGATAACTTGGCTATAAAATCTGCACTGGACTCTGCGTAAAGGATTGTCCATGATCAGCTTAAGCATCCTAACCATGCCGCGCAGGCTTACCCGGATACTTTTCGCCTCCTGTGGATTTTCTATTTCAAACATCATTACTCGATCACCCTGATACGGAATTTGTGCCTACGCAGGATGATCTGGATCGAGACATTACGCATAGGCTATATTGTTTTCTCGCGAGAAGGCTCATATTTGGAAGTAGAAGTTTCGCTCCGTATCGCTTAGGATTGTGAGGATAGCAAACCGTCTTATCCATGACTGAAAATTATAATAAATTGATAATTGGTAGTACAAACGTCCCTCCTTCTCGGCCAGGATTGCAATCATGCGATCATTATAATAACTTGATAACGAGTACAAGCTTCCCTCCTTCGCGGCCAGGATTTCAAGGATAGCAAACCGTCTGCCCCATGACTGATCATTATGCCAGGATTGCAAGGATAGCAAACCATATGCTCCATGACTGATCATTACAATAACTTGATAATATAGCACAAGCTATCCTCCTTCGCGGCCAGGATTGCAAGGATAGTAAACCGTCTGCTCCATGACTGATCATTACAATAACTTGATAACGAGTACAAGCTATCCTCCTTCGCGGCCAGGAATGCAAGGATAGCAAACCGTCTGCCCCATGACTGATCATTATAATAACTTGATAATATAGTACAAGCTACCCTCCTTCGCGGCCAGGATTGCAAGGATAGCAAACCGTCTGCTCCATGACTGATCATTACAATAACTTGATAATGTAGTACAATCTACCCTCCTTCACGGCCAGGATTTCAAGGATAGTAAACCGTCTGCTCCATGACTAATCATTACAATAACTTGATAACGAGTACAAGCTTCTCTCCTTCGCGGCCAGGATTGCAAGGATAGCAAACCGTCTGCTCCATGACTGATCATTACAATAACTTGATAATATAGTACAAGCTACCCTCCTTCGCGGCCAGGATTGCAAGGATAACAAACCGTCTGCTCCATGACTGATCATTATAATAACTTGATAACGAGTACAAGCTACCCTCCTTCGCGGCCAGGATTTCATGGATAGCAAACCGTATGCTCCATGACTGATCACCACAATAGCTTGATAATGTAGTACAAGCTACCCTCCTTCGCGGCCAGGATTGCAAGGATAGCAAACCGTCTGCTCCATGACTGATCATTACAATA
>JAUELF010228662.1:0-13830 GCA_031471495.1 Clinocardium nuttallii
CTACAAAATTATTTGAAAATCGGCCCGCCACTTTCGGAGAAGAAGATTTTTTAAGTTTTCACTATTTTTTTCTTTCGCTGGCCATGGAAAGCAGAATTTTGAATGGATAAATTTTTTTAAAGGAATTTAGAAGAGGACATTGAGCGGATGCTTCCTACAAAGTTTCAACCAAATTAGCCAAGTGGTTAGGGAGAAGAAGTCGTTTAAAGGAAACAGTTAAAGCACGCACGCACGACGGACAATTCGCCATGACATAAACTCGACTGGCTTTCAGCCAGTGAAGCTAACAAAAGGGAAAAAACAAAACCCGGAAGCAAGTGAATATTGATTGTCTACGAATTATCCGGGGTTAACCGATTAACCGGTAAATAGATTACACGGTTAACCGGTTATGAATCTCGATAACCGTTAACATACCTAGTTAGGCCTATACTATATCTTAAGAGTGTTTTGCTGCCTTTTGTCAGGATAATGATACGCTGTTTAATTCAATTTAGCTCATGGCATAAAAAAAGATGAACATATATTTATCCTTCCCCACATACAGAAGCTTACTTTATAACGCCTCTGCAGCTGACACCTTTTGAACAATTGTGACAGAAGCAGAAATTGCTTATAATGAACAATATCTCCGTTTGCCACAATGTTTTCAACTCCATCCAATAAATAAACTTTCTTTCATAGAGAATTTTAATTGTGTTGCCTACATTGTTTTCAAAGTCGTCTGCTGCTGGCTTTATTATGTGGGAAAAGGGTTAACAGTGGTAAGCGTTGAATTCAGGTCCTTTTAAATGTGTACAGTTGGCATAGATCATTCATTTAAAACATGACAAATTTTGTCTGCCCAATTAAGCACAAAGCTCTGAAATTCCCCAAACAGCATGCCCGACACCCATTAACCGATCCAATACATGGCGTAGAAAACGAAATTATAGAAAATCCGAAATAATAGGCAATAAAAAATACATACTGAAGAGTGAGTGGGAGACTCGCTTTGAGAAAGAAAACCAACACATGAGCCGTTCAGCGAGAAAATCAACATTGTGCACCCTGCGTAAAGTATCGACCCGGATCAGTCTAAGCACGCCGTGCAGGCTAATCCGGACAGACACTTTTCGCTTCTTGTGGATTTTCTGTTTCAGGAATGATTATTCTTTACCTCTATTCCCCTGAGACGGAATGTGTCGGATCGGATTAGCCAACATAATGTTGGTTTTCTCGTGGGACGGCTCATACGTTAATGTTAATTCTGTGAATGTATCATGCGTATTTTAGAAATAGACAAAAACATTATTCCTACAAAATGTGTTTAAAACAATCAACGAGTACATATCTCCATTTTGTTATCAATGCCCCAAGCACAGTTTATAAGATTGACAAAGCATTTACAATTACAAGAAAGAATACAGTTATATTATGATTGCCTGATTTGAAAAATTATAAAACAAAAAATCCTGATTTTAAACGACTGTATCATACATGCGGGCCTTAGTTCCGTCATTCATTCAATAACTAGTCTTATTGGTTGATTAGATGAGTTCCATTCCTTACGCAAGCGTAAAGTCAATTGGCCGTCTATCATGTAGCTATAGCATGTCCCAGTGTGACTACCTATAACACATATCGACATATCTAGTAAATGGTGACCTGCAATTCTCACATTGTCCTGGTTAATATCTTAAACAGAAACTACTTTCGTGTTTACGGGGTACCAATAGGGTTGGTCATTTTTAAAATCATTAAAACAATTCTGAAAATGAATTATTTCTCATATTGCGCAGAAACATTGATTTAGAAAATATACACTGCTCCAATAGTATTTCAGATGCATGTCCATCTCGGCTCTACTCGACAAAATACTCCCAGTTTGTTTGAGTGGTGTTTTACGCCGCTTTCAACACTTTTTCAGTTATATAACATCCCGTCCTGGGTCAGATACCAGGTAAAATTCCACCTACCTTACTTACCGTTAAGTAACACTGAAATTTTGTTTCCCTAATAGAAATGCCAAAAGATATATTTTCTTTAAAATAATTGTAAGTCATCATGGCAACTTTTTATGTCAACTTAGTCATGTACTTAAATCCGTTCCACCATTCATGTTTTACAACATATAAGGGAAACAAAATGTGAAATCTGCTTTTAGGTATTACTTAGCTCTAAGTTAGATTAATGGAATTGGACCCAGTTCTTCTGTTTCAATTATCCTGACACAAGCGAGTCTGTCGTTTTGCTAACTCCAAAATCCTGAGCCAAAAGAAGGGAAAGCCATTTAAAAATCTTTGGTATGACCCCGCCGGGGATCGAACTTGCGATTTCCTGCACCCGAGGCGGTGAGTACTCCTATTAACTTCATCCACTCACCGAACAAAATCGTAATGCTATCACCGGACATACGGGCAAAACATATATTTAGGTGTTTGGTAGGATCAGACTGGAGATTGACCCGGTTCAGATGATTATGAGCGGGAAAACATTCCCGGATGTGACCTTGGCCTTTAAGTGCGAGCTCGACCTTAAAGTGGCAACTTGTAAATCAGTCTTGTGTTTACCTTTTACTAACTGTAGTTGACATTTGTGCAGTATAGTCAACATATGTGCAGTGGTAAATACGGAACAGAGGGAACGGGAATGTCCTGAATATGACGTTTGACCGTGCAGTGTCACAATGACCTTGAAGTAACAATACAATGTGGTAGTAGTAGTAGTAATAGTAGTAGTTGTAGTGGTAGTGGTAGTGGTTGTGGTAGTAGTAGTAGTAGTAGTAGTAGTAGTTGTTATATATTGATCTAAGTGACACGTAATACAAGTAATAGTATACAATAGATTAATGTTACAGTGTCATATTCTGACCGATATTCTCTTCAAACCAAGACTCATACATGATTTATCTAAATATATGTAAATATGTTTTATCCTTTTGTATTTTTTATCTAAACATATGTCTTGTCTTTACATAAATGCTTGACGGTATGGTTCAAACACACGAACGATGGGCGTTTTCTTTGTTGTTTAAGTGAAAACTAAGATCCATTCGCTCAACACATTCTTACCTTACATTCATGTTACTGGTAATTAAGATTCTTAAATCAGGTATTTTTTTTATCAAAATGTGCACCATGTGGGCAATGAGGCTAACTCAAATATCGAGCACAATTATTTTTCAAAAATATTTTTCCCTGAATTTCAAACTAAGAAGGGTACACAAGAATAGAATAAAAGGCTCAAGATATTCTTTCAGAATGAATGCGAAAGAGAGGCGACACGAGGGAGCCATTAAAATCTGGGTTCACTCCCGGGAAATCAGACCAGAAACTTTTCCAAGATAATGTTCCCGTCGATCGGGAATCCGGCTACTCGCCTACACGATTTATGACATCGCTAATGTCCTAAGAATTCTCTTAAGGATAATTTGAAAGAAAATATCCATCCGTACATGTATGTATAATTTTCTGAAAACGTTTCCAATTGAAATCTGAGCGTCGTTACGGTTTGATTTGGTATATTTTATGGGCTCTCATATTCCACGTCTGCGGCGACAAGTTCAGAGTGTGGTTATATCCCTTTACTTGATGGGAAACATTTACAGTCTGACCAATTCGTGTAATATCGCATCATACAACTTTATTAGCTGTGGAGGTGACATAACCCATCTGTATTAGGGAAAGGGACACATTATTCAACCTTTCCCAAAATATAGAAAAACAACTGCCGCAGACGACGTGGAAAAAATCTTGGCAACATTTTGGACAACATCTAAAATTGAACTTGTCATTACTGAAAAGAGTTGAAAACACTGAGACAAAAGGTGGAAATTGCTTCTTTTGACACTTTGTTTTCAAATGTCGTCTGCAGCAGAGGCATTTCAACATTTATCGATACATTACCAATACATTATATTAAGATCTTCTAACTAAAAAGTTAATGAACAAATATCACAAGGTAATAATAATATTACTATACCTGTCGGAGGACAGCGCGCTCGACTATTCCACCGCGTTTTAAGTTACTCAGATATGGAGTCCAAAAAGGGGCATAACTTGCATACAATGCTGGATAGAGTTATCCTACTGGATTGTTTACATGTGTGTGATGGTTGGGAATAGCTGTATAAAGTTTCAATGCAATGCATTAAGTAGTTACTAAGACACGGTCTCTTAATGTTGTTGCATGCAAAACTTTAACCAGAGCTTACAAGTCAAAAAAGGGCCATTACTTGCATAAAATGCAGGTTAGAGTAATTTAACTTGAAAATCAACATAGTTGTGATAGTTGTGAAGGGGTTGTATAAAGTTTCAAAGCAATGAATCAAGTAAATACTAGGATATGGACTCTTAATTTAGTTGCATGCAAAACTTAAACCAAGTTTCTATACTGGATAGAGTTATCATACTTGATTGTTTACTTAGGTGTGATGGTTGGGAAGGGATTATAAAGTTTCAATACAATCTATCAAATGGTTACCAAGATACGAGCTCTAAATGTATTTGCACGCAAAACTTTAACCAGAATTTCTAAGTTAAAAAAGGGCCATAACTTGCATAGAATGCAGGATAGTGTAATCTAACTTAATAATCTACATAGGTGTGACAGTTGGGTAGGGTTGTATGATGTTTCAATGCAGTATATACTGAGATATGGACTCTTAATTTAGCTGAAAGCAAATTTTAACCAGAATTTCTAAGTAAAAAAAGGGCCATTACTTGCATAGTTTGCAGGATAGAGTAATTTTACGTGATAATCTACATATGTGTGATAGTTGGGTAGGGTTGTATGATGTTTCAATGCAATGCATTAAATAAATACTGAGATATGGACTCCTAAGTAAGAAAAGGGCCATAACTTGCATAAAATGCAGGATAGAGTTAGTTATATAACTACAAATGTGTGATAGAAGGGTTGTAGAAAGTTTCAATACAATGCATCAGGTAAGTACTGAGATATTGACTCTTAATTTAGCTGCACGCAAAACCTTAACCAGAATTGCTAAGTAAACAAGGGCCATAACTTGCATCAAATGCAGGATAGAGCTATCAAACTTGATAATCTACATAGGTGTGGTAGTGGGGCAGGGGGTTGTAGAAAGTTTCAATGCAATACATGTAGTATTTAACCAATGTGTGACGCCGACGCCAGGGTGAGTAGTATAGCTTTCATATTCTTCGAATAGTCGAGCTAAAAACGGTCTTTCGGAGTTACTACGTTCCTAACAACACCGGCAGCTCCGCCGAAACAAATAGTTCTAAGCGGAGTAATTTTCACGCCAAACAGATGACGTGATCAAACCACTGAAAATCAAGGTGTGATGGTTGTGTTGGTACTCGTAAATTAAGATCAGACAGGCGGTTGCTTGTGTGTGTAAACAAGAGATGTTTTTGTCAAATATGAATGCCTTATTTTACCAATGATATTAGTCACTTTGAAAAGGCAGTTTAATTAAAGTAGTCCCATGGTTTCAGCATTCAGACCAGATTCCCTTATAACCACTACCAAGTTTATTTTAAAATTATCTCTTTAACATCGATTGCGAAACAAGCTTTCATGTTATATTAATCACGCTCGATCTCGTGTTCCCTTAGGAGACTTAACCAGTACACGAGCCGTTTGTGTGGAAAATTCCCAAAGTCAAAAACCGCTCATCACGGGACTCGAACCAGGGACCTATTGTACCAAAGACCGGCGCTCTACCTCTGCACCACTGTCTTCCACGACATTCCAAGTTTTGCAATTCTTGTGTGCAGGACGGAGTTGATATTCGAACAAGGGAAGTAGCCAACATGTTATTGTAGATTTAAGTGTGAAAATCTGCAGGATGTAAAACTCAAAATATCGGCACGCATCAATTTCTTACAATGTGCGTGAGCAATGCGAGTACTCGGCGCGGCAATGAGTGCCATGGGAATCCACTACACGCCATGCCACGCATTGTTCACGAACTGTTCAAGTTGAGGGAGCGCAGGTTCACCCAATTGAGTGTATCACGCGGTCTTTAGGGTGTTGTTCACGTGATCATAGCACGCCCAGTTCACGCACGTCAGTGCGTATACAAGCGGGCCCTTCGGAACTCGCCATCGGACAGACAGCATGCCTACCAAGAACAATGCCAGGGGAAGGGGAAGACCAGTGCAGAAAAGACAAAAAGAGGACAGGCCAGAGAGAGATAGAGAGAGATAAAAGAGAAAGATGGGGATGTTCCTTCTCAAGTGTAGATGTTGTTTCAGAGACACAACCTGAAGTTACAACAGAGACTCAAAAAGAACTGTCAAGTGAAGAAAATCCCAAAGTACAACGGAATAAGTGAATCAGAGTGTCCAAGAAAGACATTCCTGAGTATCAGTGGATTATAAGAATATGTAGAAAAACTACCCAATGTTGTTTGACAAGTGACCCCCAGGAAGGGGCCATATTTGACCCCAGGATTACAATTTGAACAATCTTTGTGAAGGTCCACTAGATGATGCTATATACACTCAACTACTTTAAAAACGCACCACTGGTATAAGTTTTTAAAAAAGAGCATTTTACGTGACTCAATTTTAATGAATTTTGACAACAAACGTTCATATATTGTTAATAATGTCAGTTAATTTCATTTGGAAATTTCAAAATCTTGCAGACATATCACATCTGAAAGTGTGATACCGCGGTTATGAAAACTTACGGATCAATAACGAGTGTAGCTACCATTAGCGGCAATGCATGCCATACACCTACGCCTTGATATTTGCTGTCATCTGTCGGTCAATTAATACTTATTGTATGTATGCCATGAAATCACGTGTTGTCTGTCTGTCTATCTCATGTTATCAGTCTGTCCTATTATCACTTGGTGTTTGTTGGTCATGTTATCATTTGGTGTATGTCTGTCATGTTATCACTTTTTGTTTCTCTGTCATGTTATCACTTGTTGTCTGTATGTCTCATGTTATAACTAGTTGTTTGTCTGTCTCGTGTTATCACTTGGTGTATGTCTGCCATGTTATCACTCATTGATTGTCTGCCAAGGTATCACTCATTGATTGTCTGTCAAGTTATCACTCATTGATTGTCTGTCATGTTATCACTCATTGATTGTCTGTCATATTATCACTCATTGATTGTCTGTCATGGTAACACTCATTGATTGTCTGTCAAGTTATCACTCATTGATTGTCTGTCAGGTTATCACTCATTGATTGTCTGTCAAGTTATCACTCATTGATTGTCTGTCATGTTATCACTCATTGATTGTCTGCAATGCTATCACTCATTGATTGTCTGCCATGTTATCACTTGTTGTATGTCTGCCATGTTATCACTTGTTGTATGTCTGCCATGTTATCACTCATTGATTGTCTGCCATGTTATCACTCATTGATTGTCTGTCATGTTATCACTTGTTGTATGTCTGCCATGTTATCACTCATTGATTGTCTGTCATGGTATCACTTGTTGTATGTCTGCCATGTTATCACTCATTGATTGTCTGTCATGGTATCACTTGTTGATTGTCTGTCAAGTTATCACTCATTGATTGTCTGTCGTGTTATCACTCATTGATTGTCTGTCGTGTTATCACTCATTGATTGTAAATCAAGTTTTCACTCATTGATTGTCTGTCATGTTATCACTTGTTGTATGTCTGCCATGGTATCACTCATTGGTTGTCTGTCATGGTATCACTTGTTGTATGTCTGCCATGTTATGACACATTGATTGTCTGTCATGTTATCACTCATTGATTGTATGTCAAGTTTTAACTTGTTCTCTGTCTGTCATGTTATCACTTGTTGTTTCTCTGTATGTCATGTTATCACTTGTTGTATGTATGTATGTCATGTTATCACTTGTTGTATGTCTGTCATGTTATCATTTGATGTTTCTCTGTCTGTCATGTTATCACTTGATGTTTCTCTTCCTGTCATGTTATCACTTGTTGTATGTCTGTCATGTAATCACGTGTTATCTGTCTGTCATGTTATCACTTGTTGTTTCTCTGTCTGTCATGTTATCACTTGTTGTCTGTCTGTCATGTTATCACTTGTTGTCTGTCTGTTATCACTTGTTATCTGTCTGTCATGTTATCACTTGTTGTTTCTCTGTCTGTCATATTATCACTTGTTGTTTCTCTGTCTGACATGTCATCACTTGTTGTCTGTCATGTTATCACTTTTTGTTTCCCTGTCTGTCATGTTATCACTTGTTGTTTCTGTCTGTCATGTTATCACTTGTTGGCTGTCTGTCATGTTATCACTTGTTATATGTCTGTCATGCTATCACTTGTTCTCTGTCTGTCATGTTATCACTTGTTGTTTCTGTCTGTCATGTTATCACTTGTTGTATGTATGTATGTCATGTTATCACTTGTTGTATGTCTGCCATGTTATCATTTGATGTTTCTATGTATGTCATGTTATCACTTGATGTTTCTCTCATGTTATCACTTGTTGTTTCTCTGTCTGTCATGTTATCACTTGTTATCTGTCTGCCATGTAATCACTTGTTGTCTGTTTGTCATGTTATCACTTGTTCTCTGTCTGTCATGTTATCACTTGTTGTTTCTCTATCTGTCATGTTATCACTTGTTATCTGTCTGCCATGTTATCACTTGTTGTCTGTCATGATATCACTTGCTGAACTATAATCAGCCGACACATATGTTTTTTTGAAGACTCTTGTGGTTAAAAAGTAACACAAATAATCATTTTTTTTCATTTAATCTTATCAATTAATTTATCTGATATGTGTAGGTTCTTCTTTTACCATCTCCCAAATATAAAAATTCTGCAGCAAGCGACTTTGGTAAAATATAGTCCAAACAATAAACAAGAGAACCATGATGGTCCGAAATAGCTCATAGAAATTAAATAGTTTTCAACGATCTCACTTTTTGCATATGAACGGCTAGTGATCATAACAGCTTACCAATCACTTCATGCTCAGGTGACCTAAACATATCTTTAAATGAAAAGTTATTAATAGAATATATGAGAATTGTGTTCATACCTTGTTAATTGGAAGTAGCATATTTATACAAGTTATAAAACCTTGTAGGAAAAGTAAAACATTGCAATTTCTCCTTTTTCCACAAGTCATCTGCTGCATAGGAGTGAAATGTGGCCTGTATCAGGTAAATGGATAAATTCTTTATATTTTATTTTCAACAATATCAAAACCTTGAACGAATTTGAACAGAAAGAAAACTATAACTGTAATCCTTGCTGCCTTAGCACCATCAGAAACAGAGTGAAAGCATCGAGAACACTTACAATTGCACGCATAAGACACACATGCCTCAACTGAAGTACCCAATTTGTTAACCCTTTCCAATTTTCAATTTGCAGTAGATGTATTTTGAAAAATAATTGCCCAATTACTCCTTTTGTCGTAACATTTTCATCTCTTTTCAGTTAATAAATTTCCATTCAAAGAGAAATTCTATTTTTTGTGTCCAGATGATCTTTTATAGGTTTTCTGCTGCAGATTTGCCTTACATGTGAAGAACCCTTTCCCACATACAACAAATCCCCAGCAGACGACATTGAAAACATCTAGGTAAAACATGAAATATCCCCGTAATTTAAAGTTTAATTATTAAATAGAGTTGAAAACATTGCGACAAAAGGGGAAATTGCTCATCATGAGCAATTACACCTTTTACTAACAATGTTTTCAAAAGTCGTCTGCTGCAGAAGCGCCAGAAAGCTTCTATATGACGGAAAGGCTTAAGGTCATAACTCTGGAATCAATGAATCACATAAATCATACCTTAGGGTCTCTATTCACAAGCCATTCAGTATTCATTTTAAATCTTAAATATCAAAATAAAACCATTTATAACTGGCTAAAGTAAGATAGTATCAACCCTCCTCATCTAATCCTCTGAGAACGGGAAAAGAGATGAGAAATCTCATGACAAGTAATTCCACACAATTGTACATGTATCTATTCAATGGGTTAATCAGAAATATTCTTGGGGGGTCTTGACAGAATACTATTCAAAATGGGATTCTTTATCGCTTTCTGTCCACTTGGTTCTGAATTCACCATGACAACAGCAGGGGGTACTTGATTGAGACTGTTATAATGACTCTGTTCTCTCATCAGGGTGATTCCATCTGTTTCACATTGATGTGTGTCATGTTGTAATAATGAATGTGCCATGAAGTTATTTTCAAACTCAACACGCCCAGTTTCAGAGAGAGATATTTCTGTTATTGGAGCATTGGCTGCATGTGTTGGACTTGAATTAAACATAGCATAATCGGGGGACTGTATGTCATCTAATACACCAGATATCGAATCAATTGCTTGAAGAAAGAACACATTCTTGTCTTTGCTGAAAAACAGGTTAGGCGATATATTGGTAAAACTTGAGAATTCTCCGAACATGGAGTTTCCGCTTGGTTGTCTAGACCTATCACCACTTGGCTGTCTAGACCTATCACCACTGGTCTGTCTAGACCTCTCACCACTGGTCTGTCTAGACCTATCGCCACTTGACTGTCTCAATCTATCGCCACTTGATTTTCTAGACCTATTTCCCGATAAAGAGCTGCCCGTTTTTGCTAAATCTTTCAACTTAAAGTTATTACTAAATTGTCTAAATGAATCTACATTCAGTGAACTGTTGCCACTAGATTGTCGTGATCTTGTAGGATTTCCACTTGACTGTCTAGAACGGGCAGAGTTTCCGCTGGATTGACGTGACCGGCTGCGAGGGTGTGGTCGAGGAAGTACCATGTCTGGATTGACCAGGCTGTTTTCGTTGGAGATAACGATATCCTTTAATAACAAATTATTCTCCTGTGACGTCATTGATTCTTGTATGTTTTTGAACTGAACATTCCGTTTCGGATGTTGATTTTGTTCTAGTACATGATTCAGTGTTTTGTCACTAGTTTTGATGTTTGATTCATAGGCATTCCCATCAACATTTGAAACTCCAGTGGCCTCATACAAAGGAACTGTCACTAAACCATCTGGAGAAAGAACCTGTTGGGAATTAGACTCATAGTTTGTGTTCATCGCATTCACTAAATCAACATGAATTTGTGTTGGATGGGCCCCATTTTCACCCATTCTCTCTGAATCAAGAGTTTGTTCTTGGTTCCCTTCATGTACTGTAAATTGTATATTGGGGACCTGGGGAACCTGTTGTAGGTTGATCTGACCTTGGCCAAGGATATTTGTTTCAGAGATAGTATTCTGTGTAAGAGTATTATTGCCTATTACATTGTACAAAACCTGAGGTTGGCCAGGACTCCCATCATGTGAGGACTTGGGTTGTTTCGCCAGAGAACCCGGGGCCATGACCATATTCACCATTGGTACTAGACTAGACACCTCAGACTGAGACACCATGGCCACTTCCTCCTGGTTCTCGACTGTCGAGACTAACTGATACTGTTGACCATTCGAGTCTAGCAGCTGAATAGGGACACCATTCAATCTCATCTGACCTCCTTGTAAACTGAGATTCTGCGTGGGGATCAATGATTGACTGGTTTCACTGCTTGTATTGTCTGTGATGCCGGGAACCACTTGCATCTCATACCTTGGACTATTGGACCCTGCTTGCATTGATTGAACGGTTCCTTGTTCATTGAAATTGCAAATACTTACAGGAGTGGCACCAGAAATGATATATGTACTCTGTTTTGATTGGTCACTTATTAACTGCTCACTGGTTCCTGTGTTACAAGGCACTGAAGCACTCTGGTTGCCAGTTATATGGGAAACATTTACTTCACCATTAGGCAAATTATTCACAGTTGATCCAATATCAAAGTTGAGAGTATTTGTATTTACAAGAGTGGCTGTTGACCTAGTGTCAGCATAGCCCTCAGGGATATGAATTTGTTGGACTGCACCATTTAATTCTATTTGGTTTCCTTGTACATTTAATTGATTAACAACTACTTGATTGCTATTATCCATATTTCCCTCCATAACAACATGGTTGCACATTGGGTCATGCCTGTCTGTTGAATCCTGCAACGTTGTAGGTGTCAATATGTCACATGACCCTGATGACTGGTTCACTCCAGAAATGCTGAAATGAATTTCCCCGTTGATGTAATTTACATTGAGTACTTGTTGGGAGGATTGTTTAGGCAGTGATACAGTCTGGGAACAACTTCCTGTTTGGACAGACTGGTTAATAGGTGTGTCTGGTTGACTGGTTATTGACTTTCCTTGCTCTTGAATTATCTGTGCGTTCTGGAACTGCTGCTGGGCAATTTGTTGTAGAATCTGTTGCAACATAAGTTGGTTCTGGAAAATAGATGAAAATGAAATAGAAACAATAAATTACCAAGAAAGATGATGTGAACAAGAAAGTGAATAAAAGGCAAAGGTTAATCAGTAATAAGGAATAACTTCTTGGTTTACCCATTAAATGAATATGCCATTGTTTAACCCTTTCCCACCTATAGACACATTTTGATGGATCTATAGCAGCCAACTTTTGAAAACATCGTGAAAAAAAGAGAAATTGCTCAAGGCGAGCAATATCTCCTTCTGCCACAATGTTTTCAACTATTTTTCAGAATCGGTATACCTTTATACCTACAATTATAGGGATTTTCAATATTTTTGAGTAGACATTTTCAAGGTCGTCTGCTGCAAATTTGTTGTATGTGGGAAAGGGTTAAGCTGTTTATACTTACTGTTTGTGTGTTGTCTGGATGAACTGAGGCTTGTTGAGCCATAAGCTGTTTATACTTACTGTTTGTGTGTTGTCTGGATGAACGGAGGCTTGTTGAGCCATAAGCTGTTTATACTTACTGTTTGTGTGTTGTCTGGATGAACGGAGGCTTGTTGAGCCATCAGCTGTAGTTGAAGGTTAACCTGCTGCTGCTCTAGTTGATGCTGTTTTTCTATCAGATCCATCTGTATCCGCGCCAACTGCTGCTTTTGTAACTCAAACTGCATCTATAAAAGAAAGGATTCTTTCTATTACCCCTTTCCATATATTTCCAGCTCTTGTCAAAATAATTCTCACAAATGAATGTTTCATGACCTTAAAAATTGTTTGAAATTGTTCAAACCATTCCGCTCCACTACACAAGATGACGGCAAAAGCTAAAATAGAAAAATCTTAAATTGACATATCCTTAACCCTTTCCCTCATATAGACGCTTTCTGACAACTCTGCAGCAGACGGCTTTTTGAAAACATAGCGGCAAAAGAAGAAATTGCTCAAAACTAGCAATTTCTCTTTTTGTCACCATGTTTTCAACTCTATTCAATTATTGTACTTTCATTTACAGGAAGTTTCCCAATTTTGTCGGGTATGCTTTCAAAGTTGTCTGCTGCAGATATGTATGTCAAAAGGGAAAGAAATTAAATACAAAGCCTTTTGGTTTTCCCATTCCTACATGCAGATCCATTTCCACGCGTCTGCAGCTAACAACTTTTGAAAACATTGTGTCAAAAGGGAGTGCTCATAAGGAGCAATTTCTTGTTTTTCAATGTTTGTACTTTCAATTTTAGATATTTTCCATAAATGTGCCTGATTATTTTAACCCTTTCCCACCTGCAGACGGATTTTGACGCAATAGCAGCAGACATGTGGCCAAATTGATGAACAATTTCTCCTTTGGTCACAACGTTTTTAACTTTATTTTTAACACAGTAGATTTTGACTTTCTATGAGACATTATTTTTTATTATACCTCACTTTTGTCTACAATGGTAAAATCCCATTACTGGAAAAAGAGATTTTTTGACTATCAGAAACATTTTCAACCTTTTTGACACGTGACCTAGAGAAAATTGACTGTCAGGTCATGTGACCGCAGTGATATTTTAAATGTCATATAAGGGCAAATAACTGCTTCAATATTT
>JAUELF010228673.1:0-13829 GCA_031471495.1 Clinocardium nuttallii
CCCCCCCCCCCCCCCCCCCCCCCCTAGAAAATCGATTTTTCTTTGCCTCTGTTCTAAAGAGGTTGTAATGCATTTTCTTTCTACGGCTAAATTATAATTTTATGTTCATTTATTTCAGCTATTTATATAAGTATTGCTGTTGGAGCTACTCTGATAGTTGCATTCATAATCGGCTGTATTACTGTAGTTAAATGCAATCCATGTACCAACAATACAGAACAATTAAAAGATTCTGGCAAAAGACAGAATAAATCAGTTACGGAGCGAAACAACACTAGATACAGCACTTTACTAACAGATGACAACTGCACTACAACTGATGAAACAGCCAAACCAATATCACAGCATGGCACTTGCGATCTTAAACCAAATTATCGGAGACAGGTATCTCGATCAGAGACTGATCCTACTCTGATGGAGACTCATGATGAACACAGAGTGAATAGTGCTAGCAAGCAATGTAGAGCATCTGAGTCAGACATGGCACCCTCCACACTTTCAAGCAGTAACCCCACACCAGCTGTATCATTAAGCTCGAATGACTCTGGATTTTGCAAAGGCAATAAGAAAGAGGGTAGCTATTTCTTTACTTTTCTTTAGAGTTAGTCATTTTCTTTTCCATAACTGGTATGTGCGATCTTTTCCATAACTGGTATGTAAGTTCTTAGCTAAAAACAAACTCAGTTTTATAGTGTTTTTCCATTTCGATTATATGACGAACTGCAGCTGGCGATTGTGAATGCATCTTGGCAAAACTATGGAAAATCCCTATAAATGAAACTTATCATTAAGTTGAAAACATTGTGCTAAAAGAGTATCTGGTTATTGAGTTTTCAAAAGTCGTCTGCTACTGATACATCAAAATGTATATGCATGTTATGCATGTAGGATTTGTCCATCAATAGACCATCGTGCAAACATTATATCAGAATTCAAAGTCTAGTATTAGACTATATGCTGTTTTCATTCCCACGTCGCACCAGGAAACACAGGTATAACATAAGGTGTGTTATATATGTAAATAAGTTACATCTAAGTAAATGTTGTTAGTCGCCAGACATTTATGACTCATTTGAAGACAAATTTTCGTCTGATGCAGTTCATGTTTTATTATCACTTGCTTCGGCTTTTTGTAGGATAGACTTTTCAAGCAACTGTAATTCAACTATTTTCTGTCTGGAATTTTCCTTGAAACAGGCAACGATTTCACCAATATAACAAGATAACATGTGGATTGTTATTTTAAATTGATTGTGTAGTATGTATCTTCAACAACAGTTAATATATTGTAAATGGAAATATGTTTTAGTTAACCTGAGCACGAACTGCTCAAATTGAGTTATTTTGATCGCCCTTATAACAGTTATTTTTGGCATCAGCATGTTGAACCTTTGTCAGAATATTTGCCTTGATGTTATCTAGGCAAAAGACTAGCTCACTAGACCAAATTCAAGGAAAGTCGTTTTAACTCTCCAGAAGCTGCATATTATACTTTAGCATGTTGAAAGTTTGTCAGAAAGTTTGTCTTGATGATATCTAGACCAAGGTCGAATATGGGTCATATCCGGTCAAACACTAGTTACATTGGTAGGTTGAGCATATTTGTCTTAGTGATATCTAGGCCAATTTCGAAATATAAGTCATGTTCGGTCAACACACAATTCTGCACAATTTTTTCTTGGGTGACCCTCTACCAAGATCTTCAAATTATTCCGATATGTTGAACAACTTGGCCGCTAATCTTTACCTTCTATGTGTATAGTGAAAACCAAAAGATCTTTTTGTCAAAGTTTACTGACCCGATTTGAAAATAACAATGTACAGACCACCTTGGGTATAGTTCAAATTATTCTGATCCTTTGAAAAACATTACTGCAGTGGGCGGGGCTTGTTTTCCTTATATGTGTTTAGTGAAACCTTAGAAATCTTCTTGTCCAAAAGTACCGGCATGATTTGAAAGTAATTTGGGTAACTCACTACCAAGATTGTTCAAATTATTTTGATCTGTTTAAAAACATGACCACCAGGGGGCAGGTTTTTTCCACATATAGACCGATATATAGTGAAAACTTAAAACATCTTGTTTGTACAAACACATAGGCCTTGTTAGAAAATAATTTTGCACAAATGTTCCTTGGGTGACTTTATACCAGGATTGTTCAAATTATTCTGATTCATTGAAAGGGGAAGGATTTGCTTAGTATTTTGATTCAAACAGCTTCTCTTGGACAACTGGCAAAGCTGCACATAACTATATAATACCTTTGATGGTTATATTTGAAAAGTGTTAAACATATGATATTCTATGTATAAATTTGGTTTCTGCAGTATCAGCGATTTAAAAATTATTTTGCACAAATGTTCCTTGGGGCATCCTCTGCCAAAATTGTTCAAACATTTCCGATCCGTTGAAAAGCACGGCCGCCAGGGTGGCGGAGCTTGTTTTCCTTAAATGTGCATTGTTAAAACTTTAAAAATCTTCTTGTTCACAAGTATTGGCCCGATTTAATTTTAAAAGATAACAACTGCTGCTTGGGTAACCCTCTTGTAAGAACTAAGATTGTTAAAATAATGTCGATTCGTTGAAAAACATTGCCGCAAGGGTCGGATTTTGCTTTCCTTATTATGTTTAGGGTAAAAACTTTGAAAACTATTAAAGTTCTATTAACTTAGGTGACGAATTAGGGTCATCATGCCCCTCTTGTTTACCTTTAATGACCATCAATTATGGTACATCCTGCAGAGTTTCAGACTGAAATGACATGATGGCTACTTTCCCTGTGTGATTATCAGCTTCATACGAGCATTGCACATTTGGTAGTGGTTATGATAGATTATGTTATGAATGTTGTTGACATAGTCAATCCAAAAACCCATGGGCATACTAAAATTAAATTGTTTTTTCAAAGTGACTTACCTCATTAGTAAATGATGTAATTCACATTTGACAAATATCTCTTGTTAAAAAAACACATGCGACCGCTTGTCTGACATTAATTTACGAATACCAAAACAACCGTCCGACCAATACTTTCAGTGCTTTGAACCACCAGTACTTTCAGTGCTGTGATCACTTTATATGTTTAGTGTGAACATTACTCCGCTTAGAACTATTTGTTTCGGCGATATTGCAATGGAAAAAAGGAACATCGATTTCCTATGATATAATTATGTTATAGTTTTAATTTCTTATATTTCAGATACTATGAGGCCTAACATTGAGGTCAAGGTAAATGTTACTACCAACTGTTCGAACAGCAATCATCAATCAAACAACATCAACATTAGTGATAATGATGAAGGCCAAAACGGCAAGAAAAAAACCCCAGAGCTTATAACAGAACCAAAGCCTCATTCTCCGAAGAATGATAAACATCCAATCGAGGAAACGGGTGGGAAATCGGATGAATGCCATGGAGAACTGCAAGGTGACAATGACTTATTATCATCAAACAATGATAACGAAAGGACACTGAGAAAAACAATCGATGAACAAACGGAACCCAAATGTGATAATAATAGTAAGTACAGTCTCATCTCTGCTACTTCAGAACAGCGTATAGAACAATATCCACAGGATCATGTCCAAGCAAGAGATGCACACGACAAAGCAAAGTTTGCTATTGGCAAAGTTGATATTCCTTCAGAAGATGTAAAGCAATGTCGGAATAAATCACAAGTATGCACACAGGAACGCAACTATCATAGTCAAGCGAGGGAAGATAATGCAAAGCCTGGTAAACATGCTGTCAATGGAAATTTGATCGACCAAAATGACTTTACAAGACCTGACAGTTGATCTAAGTTATAGTTTAGTGCATGTATTCAATCGATTATAATGCTTGAGATTGCCAGTATTGTGAACACATACAAAAAGGTTATTGTCTCCAAAATTACAAGTACAATTTTGATACAGAGTTGAAAACATTTTGTAAATTGCTTGATTAAAGCATATTGCTCCTATAATGTTTTCAAAACGTTGGCTGCTGTAAAGGTTGTACGAAACGGTCTTTACCACCGAAAGGGTAAATAATTGCCTGTGGAGCTTAGTAGTAAAAACTCATCTAACAACCAACAACGAAAATTATTTAAGGCATATTGATTGATTGAAAACATGGCATCCAGGCGGCATCAGAAAAGGGGGCGCAATGACAATTAGTTTTTTTATAAAAGCGCTTGCCTGATTTCTAGATAAATATTCAAAAATATTCCTTTTGTAAGCCTCTAAATACGTTTCAAAGCAAACATGCTTGTTTGAAAGACATAGCATACATATGGCATCAGAAAAGGGGTAAAGTTACTTTTAGTTTCAATGACATTGTCCTATTTCAATACTGTTCAAATATATAAATTATTTCGAGATATTTGATTCCCGCAGAAAGGGCGAAAACTGCCCTAACTTTAAAATTCTTCTTCTTTGAACTCGCTGGTTTGATTCAAAGATAGTTTGCTAGAAATGTTCACAAGGTGAACCTCTACAAAATGTGTGCAAGCCAAAATAATGATTGAAAACGTTTACGTCTGATTTCAAGGAAACTTGGAACAAACGTTTACCATGATGAAGTGGCGTTTTGCGCTCAAGACCCAGGCTTGTACCTCAAATGTCAAGGTCACACTTATAGTTTAAAGGTCAACATGAGCACTGTTTGATAGAATTACCTTGTCCGGTCCGCATCTCCACCAGCATTCATAGGATTTCGAAGAAACTTGGCACAAACGTTTACCATGATCAGGTGGCGTTTCGTGCTCAAGACCCAGGCCTGTACTTCAAATATCAAGGTCGCACTTAAAAGTCAAAGGTCAAAATGAGTACTGTTTACTTGGAACAAACGTTCACTATGTATGGTGATGCAGCGTGTCGCTTTCAAGAACCAGGCCTGTAACTCAAATGTCAAGGTCACACTTAGAGGTTGAAATGAGTACTGTATAATTCGACTGTACCTTGTCCGGCTCGCATCGCAACCATGCATCATAGGATTCCCAGGTTACATTTAAAGGTCAAAAGAGAAAACGAGAAATAGTGCATCATAGGATTCCCAAGTTACTGCGCATATATGTTCACAATGATGAGATAGCATGTGGCGCACAAGACCAAGGCCTGTCCTCAAAGGTCAAGGTCACACTTATAGGTCAAAGGTCGAAATTAAAATGTTTGATAGGACTACCTTGTCTGGACCACATCTCAACCATGCAACATATGATTCCCAAGTTACTCGTACATATGTACATGATGAGGCAGCGTATCGCACACAAGACCCAGGCATGTACCTCAAAGGTCAAGGTCACACTAAGAGGTCAAATGGCAAAACTAGTACGGCCTTGTCCGGCCCGCATCTCAACAATGTACCTCAAGATTTTTAAGTTACTAGACACTCATGTTCACCATGATGAGGTGGCTTTTACTTAAAAGGTTAAGGTCACACTCAAAGGTGAAATAAGTCCTGTTTGATAGGACTAACGTGTCCGGCCGGCATCTCAACCATGCATCATATACATCTCGGGTAAATTGGCACACATGTTCACTATGGTGAGGCGGCGTGTCGCGCAAAAGACCCAGGCATGTACCTCAAATTATTTCAAGGTCACACATGCTTGAATGAATTTTGATATAACTTCTCACAATTATTCTCCATAACGAAATGATACCGTCTGGTAGGAAACTGTTGTATTGCTTGCAATACGACATTTAATTGTTATCATAATAATTATTATAAGTATTATTTAACAAGGTCTATTGGAATTCAAAGTTGTCTGTATGACAGCTGTATAGCAGAGAATGCATGACGTTACATGTACGATTTACCAGGTAGTGTTAGCCGTGTAGTGTTTGCTTTAGCTGGGTTCTCGTCAGTTGTATCAAGACTTCTCGCAGTTTACTTTACGCTATCCGAATTGGGTATATAAAGTATAAAAAAACATCATTAGCTATTAGATGGTATATATATTGCATATAGGACACATGTTGTTTTTAGCTCACCTGAGCACGAAATACTCAAGGTGAGTTATTGCGATCGCCTTTTGTCTGGCGTTCGTCGTATTTTGCCTTATAAGGCTATAGTGAAAACTTAAAAAATCTTCCCCTCCGAAAGTGTTAGGCCGATTTTTAAATAATTTTGTAGAAATGTTTTTAAAGTGACCCACTATCAGATTCCTTCATTATGCCTTTTATGGTTATAGTGAAATCTTCTCGTAAAGTGTCTGACCGATTTTCAAATAACTTTGTAGAAATAGATTTTCCTAGGGGGACGGACCGGACCCTCTATCAGATTTCTTCAAGTCATGTTGATTGGTCAAAAACTATGGCCGCAAGGGGGCGGGGTTTAGATTGCAAAAGTAAGAAACATCAAATCAGGTGAGGGATCAAGGGCCATCATTGCCCTCCTGTTTAAACTTAATTCACTGAAATTTGTTATTATAGTTAAATTTCTGAAAGCGGCGACAACGCAAAGCTGTACACTATAAGTTCTGAGATGCATTTTTATGAGTCATAAGGCTTTTAATGAGTAATCGTACAGCCTTTTGATTGTGCAGATTTTCCAGAGTTTTTCATTTAAAAATTTTTTATCTCTGGTTTTTTCCCCTGGGTCAATCACATTTAGCGTACATATGTATCATTTAATGATTGAAGACTTTACAAAATAGACCAATGTTCAATGCCTGTCTTTAATTTAGTTAACTGCAATCATATCGCTGTATTGCCCATACAAAATGTATGACATAATTCACATTCCATCAGATCCTGCATTCCATGGATATTAGAGGTTGAGTAGGCACGGCTAATATTTTAGACTGTCCTAAATTGAGATATAGACCGTGAGTTTGAAAACATTTTGGAACATCTCTGCTTTTGCCACAGTGCTTACAACTCTTGTTACTATTTCATTTACAGCCAACTTCAATAGTTTTGCCTCGTTGTTTTCAATGCCATGTGATGCCTGATACAATGACCTCACAAAATTATTGCAAATCGCAGTGAATGGCATCATTATTATTGAATAGAATTGTAAATATTGTGATAAAAGGAGAAAGTGTTTACAATTCCGCAATATCTTCATTTGCCACAATATTTTGCAATAGTACAGATGAGACAAATACATGTTCTTAGACACCATTTCTCGTGTTTGATAAAAAAAAACATCTTCTGTTTATAAATTGTTTTATATTTTACATATATAGTCTGCATTATTAGATACATTGTCAAACAAGGGTTGATTCAGTTTCATTTTTTAGCTCCACATGCTGAAAGCCAGTCGAGCTTATGTCATGGCGAATTGACCGTCGTGCGTGCGTTAACTGTTTCCTTTAAACAACTTCTTCTCCCTAACCACCTAGCCAATTTATCCTCTACTAAATTCCTTCAAATTTCTCTGATCCATTTAAAATTCTGATTTCCATGGCAACTGAAAGAAAAAAATAGTGAAAACTCAAAAGCCTTCTTCTCCGTAAATGTTGGGCCGGTTTTTAAACAATTTTGTAGAAATGTTCCTTGGGTCACCTTTTATGAGATTCCTTCAAGCCATGTTGATTATTCTAAAAACATGGCCGCCAGAGTACGGGGCTATTTTGCCTCATATGGCCATTGTGAAAACTTGTTTTTCTCCGAAAGTGTTTAGCTGATTTTCAAATAATTTTGTAAAAATGTTCATTGGGTGACCCTCTATCAGATTCCTTCAAGCCATGTTACTTGGTTGAAAAACATGACCGCCAGGGAGCAGGGCTGTTTGGAGATTTAATGTTTGCCTTATAGCTGTGGAACGATACTAGCCCTCTTCGGCCTCTTGTCTTACAATTACTGCCTAAATATATAGTATCATGATATGTGTCTATGCTAAATTTTGCAGCCCTTTCCCAAAACGGAGACTCTCTTGGTATTTAATTTCTGATAATGCCTGTATTTTGTAATCTATGGTTGTATTCAATCAAACTATATATCGAAGATAGCCTTCTATAAAAAACAATCGCAGATCCTTTCGCAAGACTGCACATGGGTTTATCCAATGCCCAAAAAGAAAACACCCAGACAACATCTCCACCTGCTGACCATTTAAAAACAAGATTATATTCATGTCATATACTAAGCATTCTAAAAATGTCCAACCAGTTCCATTCCGCTGTACTTCACAACATTGCCGTCTGAGCTAATATAGTTAGTACTCCACCTAACTTAATGTATCTGCTCCCAAACTATTGTTCCGATTACAAATAAGTACACACAAATTCAATATTTTTTATAATCCTTTACCAAAATTGCTAAAACCATTTTGCTACACCGATCAAAATTGTCAGCTATAAATAGAGGAAACAACTTATTCATATGACTTTCTCTTTACAGTTCAAATTTCATAGCTCACTTTTAAACTTATGCATACTTTTCCTTGCAAGACTCTCAAACGAAATTGATCAAACGATTCTACTCCGCTGCACAATATGGCGATCATGGCTCAAAGTAGAAATATATCCAAATCACATCTACATTATTTATTGCACAATTACTTTTTTAATTAGTGGATTTTATAATGAAGTTGCTCAATACTTTAGTCGTATTTTTCTATTATTTATGTAAGTAATCAAGACCACCATCATGGCGTTTTTATTTCTATGTTTATTATGTTTATTATATTACTTAAGAGAGTAAAACTGTAAAAAACAAAATACTTTAAGCCAAAATTTCATCAATGAATATTGTTGACGTTTTTACTGCATCGCTTTATATACCCCACCCACAATATGTTTGCACGGTTTTGTCAACGAATAATATAAGGTATTGAACGTTTATTTATGAAATATTTAGAAGTTTCATCTGTCCATATAATGTTTCTCTTATACATCTTTACTGAGAGTTTGCTATTCAGGAAATATTCGGATCAGCATGCTCTATTGTCTATATGGGTATAATGTGTTCGAAGACCAATATTTTCAACAATTCTACCGAGTGTCCACTGAACTCAGACGCATTAAGCTCCATAGTCTCTAGACATTGCTCATATGTAAAAATTTAAAGATTGGTGTTTGAGAAATATGAGTATAGACTTATTAGAAATATAGAGAGAACAAAATACATTTCCGAAACGAAAACAATGCCGTTAATTAATATTTGTTAATCTCTATACATGTATGTTATCTTTTTTATTGTACAATAAACGTTTAATGCATTGGAAACTCCTTGTTACTGTCTTAGCTTTTTATGATCGTTGTATGTCCGTGAGACTTAGTCCGTTAATTTTCTTTCATAAAAAGTAATCGTCGCAAAACTCGCTATATACATTCTGGGAAATACTCATTCAGAAGTGCTAAAGGAATTCAATTCCATTCGAAATTGGTTAACATAGCAGTTGAGAGTGGAATGCGTTTAAAGTTGGTTTTCATGCAAAACTGTGATACGCGTGGCAACGGAAATGCAAATTAAATTAACTGACAACTCTTAAACATCAATGTCATTATCAACGAAACATCATTGTATTGCTCGTAGGAACTGGCTTTTCAGAGCTGCTAAAACAATCGATTATGGTCGCCCTAGCAAGGTTCTTGTCCAAAAGAACTAAACCAATACTAAAATAGGTTGCCACGAATGTTCCTAGGGTAGCACTCTATCAACATTCTTTATAAAAACGTCCACCGGGCTAACTCTTTTATTGTTAGTCGAAATGTTAATACAATCTATTCACGTGTTTTACAAATACGATGACTGAATATCGGATCCTGAGAAAGGATATACTCAAATCGCCCTCTGTCAAAATGTTGTTTACATATATATATATTTACAAGCATATACAAGCTGGTTTAAAGTCGTCGTCTCCCAATAATAGTTCTCGTATTATCCACCCTATTCTGTGGATATTCTAAAAATCATATTATTGAGACGACTCTTTTTGGGAATCCCTAATAAAAGCTCTTTTGAAAATAAGACGATGAGATAAGAACATTAACTACGGCACCTTGCATGTATATAGAACTCTGCTATTGACTGAATATCTGACTTAGAGAAGAAGGGGGACAACAAACGAAATTATACATTTAAAGTATCATGGGGTGATAATCTGAGCGGCCGCATCAAGAAACGCTCGATCTTCGGTTTCGACATAATATGGTCTCGTCACAGTATGGTCTCTTAAGTAGGTGTTGTGACATAAATCTTAATGGTAACGGGTCAACATCACAAATGGTGCACAGGGTAGGATCAACTCACCTGTTGTATATTACCAAATATTTCCTAATATTACTGAAATATTGTTTAATTAATGCTGCGTCGACGACACTTACGATACTACCGTTTCATCAACTTCAATAATTAAGGTAGTGTGCATTGAGTAAATTTTCTCTGGTCAGATATGGTATGTGACAGCCTTTTAAACAAGTAACCCGTGGTAACACTGATAGCTATCAATCTAGGGGCTCAACTTTCGAACATCGACTCGGTCCTACATTATTTTCCGATGATTGTTAAACACATTTGTTACTAATGTCATTTATATTCCACTAAATAGTCTTTCCTGGAAGGTAGCTTGTTTGCCTTGGAAGAATGCTGTTTTGAGAATTGCGAAAACGTTTGATAAAACTGGTACCCCGTGATTATGATATTATGGAAATATCGTTGAAAACAGCGTCAAACTCCAATAAATAATTCAACCATCACTATTTCTAAGTGAAGGGGGTTGGCCTTATAATAAAATGTAAAAAGAAAGTCTGTACTTGTTTATGATATACTTTAGAATGTTCCTAGGTAATGTATATTAGGCTCTATCCAAATTTCAATTCAGTTTAAGTAAACTATTTTCTATCACTCTACTCTATGGGAACTAACTTATTTAGTTTGAAGTCAAACATGTGCATGGTGATTCCATTGTACTCATGATGTAATCAGCACCGTGTTTACTAAAGTGTCTCATCAGAAATGGTTTAAATATATGATTTTATGTTGGTCATAAATCCACAAACCTGGTCCGATGACGAAGTTCATATATGAACTACGTCATACATAATCCGACATGCAGGAATGAGCGAACAGCGACAATGTTGCGCACTCTAGTCAGGATTCTTCCTGGATTAAATCGTGTTGTAAACCATTTGCATTATTGTATACTTGATATTTGTCTATGTATTTTCCATTTGAAAATGGGATGCAGTATATGTCGATCATATGTTTTACTTCGATATTGTATAGTTTGATATTTTAATCTGATAGTTTGTATATGCCGCTAGGGGCGGAACCATTTCCATAATGTAATGTTTCAAAGCGCTCCCATCGAACATTTGATGAGTTTAAAGACCAGCTTATAATGTTTAAATCGTTTGTATATATGACACAAGGTGAGAAAGCCGTATCTGTTCTATTTATAGCGCTGGATGTGTGTGCATACATATGAATTTGCTGACGTCATAATGTGACGCGTAGATCAATTATAATTGCTCGGTTGTAGATTCGCTGCATATTTGAATTACGCTACCTAGTTGTCTTAATTGTCGTTGACGATCTATTTAAGGTTCATCTTAATTATAAATGACAACTGTTATAAAGAGGGGATAAATAAGCAAATTATAATAACAGGTACGTCTTCTGATTATTTTTGTCATTCTCCGATTGGATGTTTTCGACGCCAAAAAGAAGACGTGTGTTCGCTTTACTGAACATACTGTGGGGTCAAAAGGGGTCTCTAAATAATAATAGGAGAATACAAATATCCATATCGTCGATACCATAATAAGAGAACACAAGTTCTTAATAAAATCCACTGTTAGATAAAGCGTTACACAGCTTTTTGTCGACGATTCAATTTCGAGTAGAAACCAAAAGGGGAACAAAAATCCCGGTCCGTAAGTTTATATTTTTCACGACCCTAGCAAGCATCAGAACGTACAATAAGTGCGAGGTAAATCGTAAATGTAATTTATCAAAACAATTAAAGTAATTGTTATTTTTTAAATACTCGAAATATTTAAACATGCAAAACGACTAATTTTAAATGGCCAATATCATATAACTAATTATTAAAAGGTAACTGCCTTATAAGCGAAACATCTGTGCTGGGAATCGGCGGAGTTCTGCTCGAGCTTGCCTCAGCCAAAAGAACTCGTACAACACAGTATTTTCCCATGCATATACTACATGTAACTAACTAACGACTGTTCCAATAAGGATTTATGTAATAAAAACATTGAAAATAAATTTCTAAAGCTCGATATTCGTGTGCCGAGGTACAACTATCCCAATGATATTTCATCGAGTATAGATGGTTTGTAGACAATGGACCATCATGTTTATTAATTGTTCATAACAAAGTTTACCTCTTGTCTAGATCTATATTATTTGGTTAAGTGCTGCGTACTGGTGCTTTTAGACAGTGAACCGATATTTTAAATTAAGTATCGAGTATTGATGGTTTGAGATAGTGAATCGCCATGTTTATTTAATGTTATTATTGCTTTCTTTTCATCGTTTGATTTAGAATCGAGTATTAATTGTTTCTTTGTTTTTGACAGTGAACCGCCATGTTTATTACAGAATTTTCTTCTGATCTGGATCTTTGTTGTTTGATTCAGTACGGAGTACTGATGGAAATGAATCGCCGTGTTTATTTTATGTTTATTACACAGTGTTCTTCTTGTCTGGATATGTATTGTCTAATTTGATGGCCATGTTTATTAAGTGTTTATTACACTATATTATTTGATTTAGTACTAAGAACTGATGAATTTTAGACAGTGAACCGCCATGGTTATTAAAGTTTATTCCAGGTTGGTCTTCTTATCTGTATCTATATTGTTTAATAAAGTATTGAGTATAATTGATTATTTGAGACAGGTAACTGCCATGTTTTTTTATCATCTGATCTGAGACAGTGAACCGCCATGCTTATTAAATGTTTACGACAGTTTTCATCTTATCTGGATCTATATTGTTCAATTTAGTACTGAGTATTGGTGATTTTAGAGAGTGAACTGCTATGTTTGTTACTCTGTTTCCTTTTCATCCCGATTTATATTGTTTGTTAAAGTACTGAGTACTGTTTGCTTTAGACAGAGAGCCGTCATATTTATAACTATATGTCCATTATACTGATCTACATGGTTTGTTCTAGTACTGAATAGTTACGGTTTTAGATAATGTGCCGTGATTGTAACTATGTTTCCTCCTATTCTGGGTCTACATTGCCTTATTAAGTATTGATAATTGATGGTTAAAGATAGAGGCATGTTATGAATGTAACTAGTTTCCATCTTATCAGGATCTGTATCGTTTGATTTAGTACTGAGTATAAATTGTTGTAGATCTGAGCCGCCATATGTGTAACATAGCTTCCTTCTCATCAAGTCCTATTTATTTTGTTTGATTAAGTATTGAGTATAGATGGATATAGAAAACGAGCCACCATGTTTGTAACCCAGTTTTCTTTTTTTCCACACATGGTGGCTAACACAATATACCATAACCTAACATACACATCATTCACATTATTCTGCAAGTACTTATTTACACTGCACAGTGCGTAGAACATCAAGCAGCAGCAAGGCATTTCGCTTAAACTAACACATTTACATAGATAAAATTACGCTTGAACTATCACATTTACATAGATAAAATACAACAGATTTACCCAGTGCCACATCGATCATTTTACTTTTCATCTGAGTCCTGGGGCCATATTCATAAAGCTCCTAAGGAAAAAAATCCTTAAATACCGAGATTCCCCTTAAGTTTCAAGATTTTCTCCTTATCACTAAGAAATTTCCTTAAGTTTAAGGATTTCCTAAGATGCTATTCATAAAACTCCTTAGGTGAAAATATTCCTTAAATCGGTCCATTTTTCCCTTAAAAGATAAGGAGCGCTGTA
>JAUELF010228684.1:0-13829 GCA_031471495.1 Clinocardium nuttallii
TATGTACCACGTCAAATGTAATATGTACCGCGTATAATACAATACAACATACTAAGACAGTAAAGGCGTTCCATACAAGAAGGTAAATGTTTATGCATACACATAAGCGATAACAACTCTTTTGACCAACTTACAATAGAGGCTTTTTGAAAACTTATGAGTGACAACTGAAGAGATTGCTCATGATGAGCAATTGCTTATTTTGCAACAGCGTTTTGGATTATGAATAATTAAACTTTCATTTTCCATATGTTTGTGAAAAACGGTTTCAATGTCATTTGTTGTAGTCGGGAAAGGATTGAAAGTAAATTGAACGCTCATAAACTAGGAAAGGATAATGTTCAAAACGCGTGCAATAGTAAGACTCCATATATCAAGAAGCATTTTTTCGTTTTAGCACAATTGATTTGTTGCATTCGCTTTTGATTGTGACAGTGTGTATGTACTTCATAGTTTGCTTCATGTATCCCCCTGCCACGGTTGGAAGAAGAGGGTGGTATATTGCTATACACACGACGGTCGGTAGACCAACACGTGTCCAATGGATAACTGGAATATGCTTGAACTTACAGTACTCGAATTTGACAGACCAGTTTGGCATGATCAGAAGATGACCCATATTGTGTTTAAGGTCATCTGTTCAAAGGCCAAGGTCACAGTGATACCAACAAAGCTCATGCATATGTTATTCAATCTCCCTAATGTTCCTGATAGTGTGACGCTCAAGGGGGCATCCGTTTTGATAAGTATATTTTGTTAAATGTTGAACTTCGATATTTGTTATGTATATTTGCAATATCAATTGTGTGTGTATTGTTTGTTAATCATTGCGCATCTCATTTCGGGTCAAACTTAAAACGGGTCCGCTAATACGTTCCGTTCAGCGTGTGCATTCTGTTCAGTTTATCAAACTTATCACAACTCACCAACATACTAGTATTCTAAAAACGTATCTATATTTATCATATGACAATGCTTGTATCCGATCTAATATACACACTACGTTTTTTTATATGTCGCATGTGTATTATAACATGACCAAATCACTATTTGTGTATGCATCCGCGAATGTTTACACAATGGCTGAGAACGCACACACGTCAGGATAGATGGACGAGGTAAAGGGACCATTATCGGCCATAAAAAATATGTTTGTGTATGTGATTAGCTTACAGTTTATTAAGTTATACATGTTGGGACTATTTTCTGACATCGAAGAACTGACTTTCTGTTTATGCATCGTCATGTGATAAAAAGAATATGTCTTACGTTGTTCGTTTTATAATGTTTTAAAGGCTCGCTTAATAACAAATTTCTTGAACTCGTTTAATAAAACTTTTTATGAAATGAAAACTCATGGCAGATCCTATATATATTTCGGACTCATCTGCCCTTTTATTGGAAGCTATTCTTTTCAGATCTCAAAAGCGTACATGTAACCGGATCATCTGATGAATGTAGCATGGTGTTTCTCTAGTAGTGTCTATAACCGGAACATTTGATAAATGTAGCATGGTGTTTCTCTAGTAGTGTCTATAACCGGATCATTTGATAAATGTAGCATGGTGTTTCTCTAGTAGTGTCTATAACCGGATCATTTGATAAATGTAGCATGATGTTTCTCTAGTAGTGTCTAGATATTTATTGATAAAGAAGACATCCATAACTTTGACGAAGAAAGACAGAACGCATCCTATCGGCTGCATTACTATTCAACACATTAAGATTGCAATTTTTCAAATGAAATGAATACAGTATCTTAGTTGGCGTTTCGGGTACATTTTATTTACTTAACCCTTTCCCACATACAGCTATTTTGCAGCTGACGACTTTGATAACACTTTCCTCCAATCTGGAAACTCTCTATAATAAACAATATATATTGAAAATAGTTAAAAGCATGGTGACAAAAGGAGAAATTGCTTGTGTTGAGCATGTTTTCTTTTTGTAGCATTGTTTTCAATAAGTGTCTGCTACAGAGACGTCAGAAAGCGTATGCATGTGGGAAAGGGTTAACTATTACGGTAACTGCCCGATCAACTGTATTGTGTAACGTAGTTATCATGAATTCTAATCAAATACCCAGTCGTAATCCTGGTAAATTGCTTATCACTTTCCCTTATACAAGTTAATCTTCTCCAACAATCAACACATTTGAAATTGAAACCGTCAGGGCAAAAATCATGGAATGAATGGAATTGAAATTATGGAATATAGAAGGAGACATATTACTCATTACGAACAATGTCTACGTTTGCCAATTCGTTTACTTCAGTACTACAACATACTTTTTCCGCTTCGTTACAAACTAAGCTACATTGGCCATTATGTGGCTGTTCGTGTTTTCAAACAATATGTGTTTATATATTCAATTCATTTATTAAATAATAAGTACATGATACTTCTTACAATAACATAAATGTAATGGAAAGACAAAAAAGTGTCAAAATTAGGCGAGAAGCCTGAACAACAACAACAAAAAAAGTATAAAATACAATCCAACATCTTATCTTTCAATTCTTAGTTTTCGCTCTAAAGAGGCAAAATATATATACTTACTTGAATTCAACAATTCTTTAACTTTTTTTGACATAAGTAAGTTTGAAATTTTTTGTAAATTGTAATAGTATGTTTTCAAATACTTTTTTCGCAGTTCAGAGTATGCAGTACAAATTATATATATAGGTCACAATACACCAAATTAGTTCCATCTTTGATTCCATGTAAATCAACCTGTTTCAACCCTCAAGCGTTTCTCAAGTAGCTTGCCCTATTTCTTTTAAAAATTATCCGAAGAAAATTTGGAGCCTTGTATTATACAAGAAAGAATTCACCCCCGCGAACATGGATACCGTCATTTTGGACAAAACCAGGGAGGAAACCAGTTTGTCACATACACTACTTTCACTTTGTGAGCAAGGTCAAGGTAGTAAAAACGATCAAATCAATCATGTTTCAGTGCATCCTATACACATTTAGAACTTTCAATATATTCTATTGAATGTATTTTCTTATTTCTACTCAAACGATGGTTTCTTTGGAATTACTCTTGCGTAGTTTGAACTATAACGCAATATACGGCAAAAGCTAGAAAACTGATGTTGCTGTTCTCACATACAGTCAAACATGTGTTAAAGACCAATTTGGATAAGCAATTCACTGCCTTTATCAACTGAAATGTTATTTCCCTAATTACGCATCTTCTGAATAGATGACCCTGCAAGTGAAGACCACCTTTAAACAAAGACCAGCTTGTTTCCTTCCCATGACTGGTCTTTATACACAGGTTCCATTGTATGTTTGTGTTTGTGTTTGTGTGGTAAACAATGGTTAAGAAGTAGAACATCGATCTCTTGATCCGAAGATCCGATCAGAGCTGCGTCAACATTTTGGACATCTCTCAAAACTTTCGGACCGATCTCCGGAAGCTAAGTTGGTGGCTACGCGGGCTTTGAATCCATGGGTTGTAAGTTCGAATCCCAGCTCGGCAAACATATTTTCCGACGTTTGACAAATGTGATATTCGTCTTTCACCAAATGGGCTAACAGTCTATTTGGAAAAGCAACCAGTTGCTTGGAAAGTATGTTGTGTGTAGTACTGGTGTGAGAAAACCAGGAAACATATGAGTAGGTGAAGTGACCACCGTGATATGACTGTAAAATGGTTGAAACCGGCGTTAAACCCACAACAATCAATTAATCATAACTTTCTATGTCAGTCCTGGTTGAGTACAAGTATCACCTATATGTATATATGGAGGAGAGTGATACATATAAGTTGAATGACCTGCTTACGAATCAATTGACAGTATATAAGTTTAAACTAAGCATGCATGTATAAATGGTAAAACAGTCAACTCTTGTTCTCGCAGTCGAACGTCGTCTTTTGCTGTAGTAACATATTAATTATATATGTGATCTTAATGTACAGCTCCTGTTTTAATTATATATGTGATCTTAATGTACAGCTCCTGTTTTAATTATTTTGATGAAAATCCATATATAATCTTTATTTCGACAAATATATGAAGATCACATAAAGATGAATATTATGATATAAAAATAAAATAGAATAATGAAAGGTTGCAAAGAAAATATGTACATCTCCTATAAATTATCACACTGCCAATGCCTATTATCTGACATAACAATTTGAAAAAAACATTCGCAGAACAGAATAAATGAACGGACGAAGAGGTCCAGTTTAGGTAAAATACTTCAAGTGTAAGAACAGTAGGAGATGAGAATGTTCTTATTGATAAATGCATCCTCATCTGCAAGCCTTACACACAAAAATGACATAAATAATTTAACAGCATTCCTGATGTGGTACAGGATGAGTATATATCCCATTAAAAGCAGAATCAAGTTAAATATACAAACAAAATCTACCACACTCTCAAATAACTCCATTATTTGATAAGTGTAGGCAAGAAGAATGCAGTAGATAAGAGGCGAAAGACAAACATATGCCCACTTTTCAACTGAGGAACCCCATAAAGAACACTTTCACGAAACGAAAGTGAATGTGTTCAACCCAGGCGCACTAAA
Source organism: Clinocardium nuttallii (assembly GCA_031471495.1). Taxonomy (NCBI): domain Eukaryota; kingdom Metazoa; phylum Mollusca; class Bivalvia; order Cardiida; family Cardiidae; genus Clinocardium; species Clinocardium nuttallii. The sequence goes on from JAUELF010228684.1 coordinate 4,552, forward strand.
GAGTTATCATAGCTAACGTATATATAGTTTAACGGATACATATCAAGTTAGTCAAACCATAAAGAAATCATCAATATATAAACAGATACATGTATTTAAATTTATTTGTTTTATATACAATACAATATATTTTATAACAAAAACAAAAATAAACAAGAACAAACAAAGACATTGATTTTTCAAAAATAATTTACTAACTTAACATCATACAAGTTCATGGGAAAACGTAATTATTTTAGAATTAGCATATTAATTTAAGTTTTGATAACGTTTTGATTGTAGAACATTTATCAAAGGACCATCACATCATTAGGTGTACCAATGAAGTTTGCTACAGTTTTACATGTTTCATTGCAACCATTTTATATTTAGCTAAACTAGTTATAGTTAAACAGAACTTGAAAACATTAATGTAGCACATTTATGTACCCTTGGCCACACAAATAGTAGTTTTTTTTAGATATTTGCTTGCGTATTTCATAATATTTAGGGCACTCTAATAGGAAATGATATTCTAATTCATGTTGCATTGTATGCATATTCTCTCTGTTCTAGGAATGTTCAAATATCTGCATGATAATTGATAAATTGTGACATGATAACAGTTGCTTTCTGTCAAATTTATACACGACAGTTACGTTTTTATGTTAAACACATGTGTATACATATTATAAGAGTCAAGTTTTTTTGAATTATCAATGTTTGCAAGCCAACTATGTTTATATGTATCAAGGATACGTTGCTAATAAGGGTAGCTTCTAGTTTTACAGCAATGAATGGATCTAAATATGATACCATACCGGAGTGCAGCCCCCCTATCTTCTTTTACAACAATGAATGTAGCTATATATGATACCATACTGGAGTGTAACTCCCCTACTTTTACAATATTGAATGTACCTAAATATGATACCATACCGGAGTGTAGCTCCCCTAACTTTGCACCAATGAAAGTACCTAAATACGATACCATACCGGAGTGTAGCTCCCCTAGTTGTACACCAATGAATGAACCTAAATATGATACCATACCGGAGTGTAGCTCCCCTAATTGTGAACCAATGAAAGTACCTAAATACGATACCATCCTGGAGTATTGCTTCCCGAGTTTTGCACCTAAGAAAGTACCTAAATATGATACCATACAGGAGTGTAGCTCCCCTATTTTTACACCAATGAATGTACATAAAGATCATACCATACCGGAGTGTAGCTCCCCTAGTTTTACACCAATTAATGAACCTAAATATGATACCATACCGGAGTGTAGCTTCCCTAGTTTTACACCAATTAATGAACCTAAATATGATACCATACCGGAGTGTATCTCCCCTAGTTTTACACATATACATGTACCTAAATACAATACCATACGGTTACCGGAGTGTAGCTTCCCTAGTTTTACACCAATGAATGTACTAGCTTCCCTAGTTTTACACCAATGAATGTACCTAGATATGATACGACACCGGAGTGTAGCTTAACTAGTTTTACACCAATGAGTGTACTTAAATGCGATACCATACCGGAATATAGCTCCCCTATTTCAACACCAATAAATGTACCTAAAACTAAAAACGATTACCTAAATATGGTACATACATACAGCCCCCATAGTTTTACAACAATAAATGTACCTAAATATGATACCATACCGGAGTATAACTCCCCTAGATGTAGATCAATGAATGTACCTGCGATACCATACTAACGTGGATATCCCCTAGTTTTACATTACTGAATGTACCTAAATATGTTACCATACCGGCGTTAAGCTTCCCTAGATTTACACCAATGAAAATGCGATACCATACCGGAGTGTAGCTCCCCTAATTGTGCACCAATGAAAGTACCTAACTATGATACCATCCTGGAGTATAGCTCCCCTAGTTTTAAACAAATGAAAGTACCTAAATGCGATTCCATACCGGAGTGTAGCGGCCTAGCTTTCAACCAATGAGTGTACCTAAATTCGATACCATACCGGAGTAATTTTCCCCTTGCTTTACACAAATGAAAGTACCTAAATATGATACCATTCCGGCGTGAAGCTCCCCTTGTTTAACACCAATGAATGAACCTACATATGATACCATACCGGTGTGCAGCTCCCCTAGTTTTACACCAATGAATGAACCTAAATATGATACCATACCAGCGTGTAGCTCCCCTAGTTTTACACCAATGAATGAACCTAAATATGATACCATACCGGCGTGCAGCTCCCCTAGTTTTACACCAATGAATGAATCTAAATATGATACCATACTGGCGTGCAGCTCCCCTAGTTTTACACCAATGAATGAACCTAAATATGATACCATACCGGCGTGAAGCTCCCCTAGTATGATACCATACCGGAGTGTAGCTCCCCTAGTTTTGCACCAATGAATGAACCTAAATACGATGCCATACCAACGTGGATATCCCCTAGTTTTAAACCAATGAAGGTACCTAAATATGGTACAATACCTGCGTTAAGCTCCCCTATTTTTACACCAATGAGTATACCTAAATATGATATCGTACTGCAGTGTTGCTCCCCTAGTTATATACCAATGCATGCACCTAAATATGGTACCATACCGGCGTTAAGCTCCCCTATATTTACACCAACGAGTATATCTAAATATGATACCTTACAAGAGTGTAGCTTCCCCTAGTTTTACGCCAATAAATGTACCTAAATACGTTACAATACCGGGGTATAGCTTCCCTAGTTGAGTACAAAAGAAAGTACCTAAATATGAAACCATACCGAAGAATTGCTCCCCTAGTTTTGCACCAGAAAAATACCTAAATATGATACCAAACCGGAGTGTAGCATCCCTAGTTTAACACCAATGAATGTACCTAAAACTATACCATATAATAGTGTAGCTCTCCTAGTTTTATACCAATGAATGTACCTAAAAACTATACCATAGCGGAGTGTAGCTCCCTTAGTTTTCCACCAATAAAAGTAACTAAATATGATACCATACCGGAGTGTAGCTCAAATAGTTTTACACCAATGAATGTACCTTAAACTACAATATCTCTGAGTGCAGCCCCCCCTAGTGTTGACTTATGAGTATATCTAATGAGTGTATAGCTCCCATTGTTTCAGACCAAAGAAAGTACATGCATATGATACCATACCGGAGTGTAGCTCCCTTAGTTTTACATCAATGTCTGTACCTAAATGCAAAACCGTACCGGAGTGTACTTCCCTTAGTTTTACACCAAAAAGTGTACTTAAATACCATACCGGAATATGGATCCCCTTGTTTAACACAAATGAATGTACCTATACACGATACAATATCAGAGTGTAGCTTCCCTTGTTTTACACCAATGAGCGTATCGTTATACCGACCGTTTAGCTCCGCTAGTTTCACACTAATGAAAGTACCTAAAAACGACGATACCATAACGGAGTGTAGCTCCCCTAGTTTTCCATCAATGAGTAAACCTAAATATGATACCATAACGGAGAGTACATCCCCTAGTTTAACACCAATAAGTGTACCTAAAAACGATACCATACAGAAGTATAGCACCCCTAGTTTAACATCAACGTAGGTACATGCATATGATACCAAACAGAAGAGTACTTTCCCTTGTTTAACACGAATGAGTATACTTAAATATGATACTATTAAGATATTCAATTAACTATTTATTGGAAATCAAGGCAAAATTATATATATTAAAGAAAAAGGTTGATTTTGCAAAATGAATACGCTGATAGTTACCTAGACTTGTTTTTTTCTGACTGTTTTTCTGACTGTTGACAAAGTGAGGACTGCTGTTGATGCATGTCCAAGTCTGACATCTTGCTGCAATGCAGTTGGCAGCAACAAATCACACGATAATTATCATGATATACCTGTAATTGGTCAAATAAATGATATTTATCAGTTTAGAAAAAAAAATGGAAAACTATATAATTTGGTTCATTTTTCCCCACCATAGTTTAAAAAAACCGTACAAAACCTACTTTCAATATTTTCCAAAAAATGAAATAAATCTTGACAAAAAGATGAATTATGAATATTTACAACTTATTTTAATAGAAATAGCGGCTCTTCATTATTTGATTTGTATTTTAAAGTACTGCAAATAAAAGCAAATCAGATCCGCGAAATCGCATGACAAATATATTATGCAGTGAAATATTGCTTTCAGATATTTTAAAATATATTTCACGAAAGGTGACACTAATATAAACACTAAATGACAATTATATCGACTTATATTGCTATAACGTTACTTACCGTTCAAGTTGCAGCCCTAATTACTTCAAGGTTATAATCATCTATTCTTTACATTTCATCGCTGACGTCACGTCTACGTCACTTGTTTTTATATATGGTGTACAGGACTTTTTAGAGGTTCTTTATACATGTATAGACTAGCAGTTGGTCGAAAATGAAATTCTGTTTCAATTAGTTTTACCCCAAATCTTAAAACAACCAGCCTACTAGGCGATCCGGTCCAAACAATCAACTAGATATTTGCGTGTTTCAGAAGTACATATTGTACAGCCAATGCATTATAATTGATTCAAAGTGAAATAAATTATTAAATGTTTTCATACAAGCTTCGGTTACTAAATTACGGTATTTGCATTTCAAAATCAGCTTGCTCTGGTGAACATGTTGAACGTGGTGCATTTGTTAGAAATACCTTATAATTGTGTTTTAATATAATCAGTGTGTGATGTATTACCTCATAGCCTGGTATTTTTCCCAAATTACAAAATGTATATTCGTTGTTAATATTACCTCATAGCCTGGTCTTTTTCCCAATTCCAAAATGTATATTCGTTGTTTAATTACCTCAAACTACATTGTTTAAGTGTGCCGAGTGTAACAAATAGATTCAAAGGGGTGACGCGCGATAATGAGGCTTAAATTTTCTACATTTTTCTCAGAAATATTTGAATGAAACGGAAATGTAAACACATATTCTTTATTACTTACAGTATTAACATTACTTGATACTACTGAATTATACCAACGTAAACCTCTCGCGCTGGAAGATTTGGCCGGCAAAGATAGCCCGGTTTCCTTTATGAAGATGACAAGATACATAATCAATACTTTACATGTATATGAATGAAAGTAAAGTATGTATATCGTTTACAATGTAAACTTTACAAGTGTCGTATTAATTTGGACTTGTAAAAAAAAAGTGGAGATTGAACAACATAATTATAAACCCTCACATAGTTTTAGTTTTTTGACTAAGAACAAAATAATCAAATAACACCACGAAGTATTAGTTTTGACAATAAACAATGTAATGCGGATCATAAGGGAATATGGGGACCCATCTAAGGAAGGTAACTCCTGAATAGTTATTGAATTTATTAGATATAGATTGTTCCCCTTTTAATATTATTTATTATTATTTAAGACGTACAAGGTAACAACGCAGGAAACTTTGGTCAACACTTATAGATAAGAATCAATCTCTCCAACTGAACATTTTCTAGTTTAAACGAAAATCTCAATCTGAACGTAAACATTTACTGCCAAAGTTTAATGGGTTAGTGTTTCATCCGACGTTTTTAAAGCAGACGGTTCTAAAAACAAGTTCAATTATAAACAATAAGTGTGATACTTATTGACGCAGAAATATAGAACTTTTTAGCTTAATGTCAAGTATTACTTAACTTACTGTTACCAGAATACTGGAAAGCTTACGGCTTCTAATGGCCCATCTCATTTTCTTGTATTATTCGTAGTATTTATCTTTTGATGTCACATTATATTCATTTAGTATTTTGAATAATTGTACCATGTCCGCTGTTAGTCTTATTTATTCTAGGTTTTTGGTATGCTTATGTATTTTAGTTTTTCAGGATACGGTAGGAAGTGTATGTTGGAGAGTAGTTATGTTGCTCCTCTACTTTGGACATTTTCGATAGCAATTTGATGTTTACTTTAGTATGGTCACCACACAGTGCTCGCATATTCGAGGTGTGGTCTAACAAGTGAATTATGTATATGTAGAACTATAGTTGTGTCCATGTAGGTAAAGGTTCTGAATATGTTTCCAGTGTTTCTGTTCGCAATTTTTATTTTTTATGTTATGTGAAAGTGGATTTTTTAATCTTTTCGACAATAACACTGATATCTTTCTTTCTTCAATATGGCTTATTTATTCCCTGTCGTTTAATGCTGTTTTTGTAGCTGTAGTCTTTTACATTTGTTTGCATACAATTGTAGCTCCCATGTGTGTGACCAGTCGCTGAATTGGTCAGTAGTTCTTTGGAGCATCTCATGATCCTCGTGAATGTTAATACGCTGTAAGTGTTGGTGTCACCGGTATTTGATATATTGTCGATTACATCCTCTTGTGTACGTTTTGATAGGAAGTTCTAGGTTCTTTGTTGAGTTATCCGGTTGTTCCGTTAGCATCAAGTTCTAGGTTCTTTGTTGAGTTATCCGGTTGTTCCGTTAGCATCAAGTTCTAGGTTCTTTGTGGAGTTATCCGGTTGTTCCGTTAGCATCAAGTTCTAGAAGTAATGTATTATGTGGTAAGGAATCGAAAGCCTTCCTAAGGTCGTAAACTATGGTGTCAAACTCTTCTCCATTGTCAATGGCCTGTTTCCAATCTTCCATTGTCTCTAGTAACTGTAGTGGACATGATTTGTATTTCGTTAATACAAACGGATGCTTTGATAATAGGTTATTTTGTGTCATATGTTCCATAATTGTTTAAGTATTTGACTGGAGTAGATTGAGCTTATACTGATTGTTCCGTAGTTTTCAGTTGTATGCTTGTCTCCAGATTTAAGGATTGGTGTACCGTTTGCTTTTTTCATTCTGTAGGTACCTCGATGTCAATCATGGATCAGTGTTAGAAGTTTTACTAAGAGTTTTGTATTGATTCCCGGCCCGGCCAACTTTCATTCCGACGTTTGACAAAAGTCAGTGCGACATGCGTCATTCGTCTTCCAACAATGGAAAAAGTCTATTTGGAAAAGCAGCCAGTTGCTTTGGAAGATTGTTGTGTGGAGTACTGGTGTGAGAAAACCAGGAAATACATGAGTAGGTGAACTGGCCGCCGTGATGTGACTGAGAAATTGTTAAAAACGGCGTAACACCCCAATAAATCAAATCAACTTTTAGTTATAGGTTATCCATTCAATTATAGAGATTTACTATGTTTTGACAAAATATGTTCAAAGTCATCTGCTGCAGAATTGCTGTATGAGAGAAAGGGTTAAATATATTCAACAGCCCTTTACATAGAAGTTCTTATAGCTGATACTATTGATAAAGTCATGTGAACATTACTCTACATTTTCAATTTTAGAATAAAGTTTTCTTTCATATGTGTAACTTGTATAATTATATGGGTTATGAATTTTTGACATATTTTAATAATAAACAAATCCACATAATATGACTATTAAAACTTGTAGACAAGATGGTCCAAATCTCTCTTCATTGAAAAGAGATAATTAATAGCCTGTGGTCAAAAGGGTCTATTATGATTCTGTTATGAGCAATTTCTCCTTTTGCCATTCTGTTTTCAAAAGTAGTCGGGTGTAGATGTGTCAAAATTCGTCTGCATCAGGGGACATAGATAACGTCCCTGTCCGCATGATGAAAAATAGTTGTGGTATAAGATAATAAGAAAGCGATGTCAATTATTAACCCTTTCCCTCATATAGACAAAACGTGCAATTTCTCCTTTTGCCACAATGTTTTCCACTTCAATTATAGATACTTTTCTATGTTTTGTCGTCTGCTGCGAAATTGTCGTATGAGGGAAAGGGTTAAACTCAATACCGGGAAATCCTTCACTTACACTTTACGACTAAACCTGGAGATTGTCTGTGTGTAGTCTGGAAATTCACTAACAAAATGTTTTGACTCTATAAATGATTATTTGCAACGTTTGACCGAAGAAGAAGAAAAGAAAAACGCTCAGAATATTTGCAAACTAAGGGGTTTCTTTACACAAAGCGACATAAAAAACGGCTTCATACTATCCTACTTTCACTTTCGGTTTTATAGCCTCGGTAAAGGGAAGTTACTTGTATTGGTAAACACAAGTCACGTGACACGATTTCCTGTAATTGACAACTTACCCAGCAATGGAAGAAGGAAAACACAAAATACGCAGAAATTACGCATGAAAAGTCCTCGTTTACTGGGCTGTAGTGGGGATTCGCGGTCAGTCTATCAATATCAGACTTCAAGTATGGCCGAAGACGAGCATGGGACGATCGTGATTGGATCAGATGGTAAGTAAAAAGGTCATTTCTTACGAAATAAAAACAAACAGGGCGAAACCGTTCAATCATCTAGCATTGAGTCAGCACATTTTCTTCTCGAAAAACAAGGAATTTGGCAGTTATACTACTATTACTATGCTTGTCTGGTAGATTTAAGTCTTTATTGTTGAAAAGTGATGAATTTTCATCAAATTTCCGTGCCGAGTAAAGTTTCTATTATTGGTTAATGGACATTTTAAACGGGCTGTGGAAATTGATTTTTGCCCTCAGCTGATTGTTAGCCTAGTCGTTTATATACAACCAGAGCCCCAGGATACGTGCACACTTCATGTTTTAAACTCTTTATGTGACACTAAATCTAATATCTTATTTTGTGAATACTTGAATGTTTCTCAGAGGTCCAGATAAGGAGGAGTGTACTTCTCTTTTCCCCACAGTGTCTGGCAGAAGACTCTTATTATCCAATCATACCCTTTGGTGTGGTACTCAAATGTATCATCTGATTGGGATGATTCTTTTGAATGCCCACAACCAGCGGACTAGAACTGGTCTTAATATTCAACAATTTCTCTCTTATGACTACATTCAACCCTATGTTGTTTCACTCACACTACTCAAAAGAATCGTCTCACTGAGATGAGAGGACCCACAAGATAGGGTCTGGTGGTCAAATAAGGATTTGAGGATGTGAAATACTCATCTTAACTAGAACTCTAAACAGCATGAGGATCAAATAAGGATTTGAAAAATTGCAAAATAACCCTTATGATCTAGAACGTTGGTAGTCATGAGTAACCACAACATAGGGTCTGATTGAGCAATAAGACATGCAGTATATTGGTGAATAGACCAGGTCACTTCCCGATTACCTCAGTCAGCTTATGACAACTTGTTTGTTGCCATTTATGTATCCCTTTCCCTCACAAGACAATTATGCAGCAAACGACTTTATACATATTTGCCAAAAAAATAGAAAATCTCTATAATTGAATGGATAACCTATGACTAAAAGTGGAAAACATTGTGGCAAAAGGAGAAA
>JAUELF010228694.1:0-13828 GCA_031471495.1 Clinocardium nuttallii
CAAATGACCTAATTATTATTTAAAGCCTATAAATATGCAAGGTTCTCGTGCTATCCGAAAATGGACCTTCACAAATTACCTTACTTACCGAGGTAGATCATAGAAGTACACAACCACTGACCGAGGTACCTCAAACTACCGAGGTACTTTTTGCATTACCTCGGTATGTTCACCTCTATAGTAACGCAGAATGCTCGTCTATGTTTATATCTCAAATATTGACGTTACCTCGGTTCGTCGATGATGGACCCCACACACCTCGTTCCGATATTCTACCCACATTAGACTAAGGAACCAGTTTAGATGGGAAACCAGGCGTGCGCATGCGCAGTAAATGCACACATCAACTGGCAGGGTCCCGACTTAATGAGGTATGTATTTTTACACATCAACTGGCAGGGTCCCGACTTACTGAGGTATGTATTTTTATTGTGATTTTGATCATGGAAACACAATTTGTTGAAACAGTTACGATTCTTTGCATACACGAATAAAATACAAAGATTGGCAAAGTTATATAGCCATGGTGTGTAGACCTTTCGAATAAGCTTCTTGAAATATGCAAAATGCGCCTACTAATACCAAGATACAAATCGTTTTCCAGTTAAAATGCTACCGTCATTTATAACCATTAACGACGCGCTCAACACTTTATAGTGAAAATATATGATACGAAGCCTCTAAGAATGATACGAAATTACAATGGTATGCTATTATGTAAGTACGTGTGCCGTCTCTGACGTCAACATCGTATATGACGTCAGCCTCGTGCATGACGTCAGAAACGAACGGTTAAATAAGTGCGCCAAGTTTTTGCCATTGCCACTTTTAAAATGGAACGGAACAGACGTCCAAGAAATCATTCGTCTCTGACAGATCAGGTGGAGCATTTAACACCCAAGGGAGAAGGGAGCCTATGTTACAAGGCGTTCATTGACGAACATATCGGTAAGCAATATTTTCTTTCCCCTCCCACTCCCAGTGTTTGATCGACGAGTGAATCTAGTGGTTAGCACCATTTTGATTCCCACTTGTCGTAGATCATGGTTAAGTGAATTCCGTAGCAAAATCAAGAATTGTACATTATGCGATGAACCAGTTTCATCATGACATCGTTCTACGTGCAGGATACGAGGCCAAAAAACTTTTTAAAAGTTCTTTGAAACACAGACTACTATACTACAAATGAAGTATAGTGGTTTGTTCCATAGATAGACAATAATCGTGTAGCTATGAGTATGTATAAGGGGATACTTATCTGCCTTGCTAAAGAGCTTTCTTTTATGGCGACGTGGTAGTGTTGGCACCCGGGTTCTGTCCTGTTCGGGTCCGACTCTTTCAGCTGGGTTACATTGGCGCCCAATACAAATAACAATAACCCAGTGATGCGATATAAAGGAAAATGGAATGATTCGAGAACGAATATTCATATGATTGCTAGCTTTTATAGCGACGTGGTTGTGTTCGCCTCCTGGACAAGAGATCCCGAGTTTCAGCTGGGTTACATTGGCACACATAAATAACCCAGTGATGCGAGATAAAGGAAAATGGAATGAATTCGAGGACAAATATTCATAGATAGACAAAAAATTCTGTATTTATAGCGACCTGGTAGCGAGTTTTAGCTCTGATCGGGTCGGACTCGTTCAGCTGGCTTAAACACGCATAGAATCAAAAGATTGTTTACCGTATTTTTTAAATTAAAATCGACCCAAAACACTCGGCATTGGTTGTTAGCGACTCGGTCTCGTTGTATATCTGATGTTCTTCTTATGCATTTGTTAAAGGTCATGGTGTATTTGCTAAGAAACCTCTGACGAAAGCGAGTTTGCTCATGGAGTATAGGGGCGAGTTACACAGTTTAAAAGAAAGACAGTTACAACAGAAACATAATGTTTTTGTTTTTGAATTTCACCATGAAAACAAACGATTTGCGTAAGTACAATTGTTTCATTATTTTATATTTTGACATCTCTCTTCTATTATGTTAGATACGTATTATACAATTTATCTTGTTTTCGATACCTGTTATTAATGTTTTAACGTTTCCACCTCCGGTCCATCACAATGTGCCGTGACATTCTGTTACGATATTTAGATGCATTAAAGAGTCCAAGTTGGTTGATTCAGTTTGGATGTTTATTCTGTTACAATTACAGACAGACTGCTATTAAAGTGTGTGTGTCGTTGTCGTTGTTTACCCTCGCACTCGGCAATATTAAAGAGGGCTGCATGCAACATATATAAAAGGGGTCAAGATGAATAACTCTGTATTAACAATTAGGCATAACATGAAACCTCTAACAGTTGTTTCCCATAATACACATTCTAATTGTATCCAAAGTTTGAATGAAACGATTTAGTTAAATAATTAGAACGAATACAATGCAAGCCAACACAAGACCTTTGGTAGTAAGGAATGCAAGTCTACTATAATTGCCAATTGGTTTCTGGAAGAAAACAACAGTGTTAAATATTTAAAAATGTGATAACGACTTTGTCAAGTTATTTTCAACAACATTATTTCTTTATTCTTAAAGTTTCATTCAAATCCGGGAAACTTAATTAGTTGTTCACCATTGTGATCTTCAAAACGCATAGGACGTGTCACATTTGTATGTTTCCTGGTTAACAAATTAAATGTTAAGATGTAACAAACAAAGTAAAAGCTGTGCTGATATGATGTAAACTTATCTTACAACAGAACAGAACTGATATTTTATTTTCAACTTAAGCATAAACAGTTCATGGTCGACATTCACAAATATACATACAGAAATGGTTAAGACAATAACAAGAGGACCATGATGGTCCTATATATCGCTCACCAGATTTAATCAAACTTAAAAAGATCTCATTATTCTTTCTCTATACATATATACTGAAAACAAGCAACACCCCCTGGTGGCCATATTTATCATCCTATCAAAATAATTTAAAGTGGTGCACCATAAGATCATTCATGGCAAATGGACAAGAATATTTTTAAGTGTTTACCTTGACAAGTCTATGTAAAACAAGTAATCCCAAAGGTGGAGCCATGTTTGACACCAGGGCTATAATAATTTGACCAATCTTGGGTAGATGTTTACTCGATGACGCTACATACTAAATATAAAAGGCCTGGGCCCTCTTCTTTTAGACAAGAAGATTTTTAAAGTTTTTCCCCTATAGATACGAGTCAATGAAAAACAACTGAGGGATTATTTTGACCCAAGGGCTATAATTTGTACAATCTTGGTAGAGGTCCACTAGATGATGCTACATACCAAATATCAAAGGCCAGGGCCTACTACTTTAAGACTAGAAGATTTTTAAAGTTTTTCCCGTAAACAAGTATGTAAAACAAGGGACCCCGGGGATGGGGTCATTTTTGACCCCATGGCTATAATTTGAACAATCTTGGTAGAGGTTCACTAGATGATGCTACATAGCAAAGGCCTGGGCCTTCTACTTATAGACAAGAAGATTTTAAAAAGAAAATCTGTATATATATGATTCTTTGTAAAACAAGTGACCCCCAGAGAGGGGTCATTTTTTACCCTAGGGCTAAATTTTGAACAGTCTTGGTAGAGGTCTACTAGATGATGCTACATACCAAATATCAAAGGCCAGGACCCACTACTTTTAGACTAGAAGATTTTTAAAGTTGTTCCCGTAAATGAATCTAGGGACCCCATCCCTGGGGTAATTTTTGACCCAATGGCTATAATTTGAACAATCTTGGTAGAGGTTCACTAGATGATGCTACATTCCAAATATCAAAGGCCTGCACCTTCTACTTTTAGACAAGAAGATTTTAAAAAGAAAATCCGTATATACGATTCTTTGTAAAAACCGTGACCCCCAGAGAGGGGTCATTTTTGATAGAGGTCTACGAGATGATGCTACATACTTAAAATATCAAAGGCCTGGGCCCTCTACTTTTAGACAAGAAGATTTTTAAATTTTTCTCTGTACGAGTCTTTATAAAACAATAGACCATAGGGGAGGGGTCATTTTTTACCCCCGGGCTATAATTAAACAATATTGGTAGAGGTCCACTAGAGGATGCTACATACCAAATATCTTTTAAACGAGAAGACTTTTTCAGCTTTTTTCCTATATGAATCTATGTAAAACAAGTGACCCCAGGGATTTAATTTGAACAATCTTGGTAGAGGTCCACTAGATGATGCTACATACCAAATATCAAAGGTCTAGGCCCTCTTCTCTTAGACAAGAAGATTTCTAAAGCTTTTTCCCTATACGAGTCTATGAAAAACAAGTGATCCCCGGGAAGGGGTCATTTTTTACCCAAGGGCTATAAGTTGAACAATCTTGGTAGAGGTGCACTAGATGATGCTACATACCAAATATCAAAGGCATGGGCCTTCTACTTTCAGACAAGAGATTTTTTAAGTTTTGGTTAATTTCCCCTCTTTTGTTGCCACGGCCAAAGTTCTGCATGGAATAGAATTCTTTGAACAAGTTTGAAAGAGATAACCAAAGGAACATTCCTGTAAAATTATTTTGAATATGGTTGAATGGTTAAGGAGAAGTCGTTTGTACGGAAATGTGAACGGAAGACGACGGATGACGGACGGTGAGCGATCACAAAAGCTCACCTTGGTCATGTTTTTTTCACTTAGGTGAGCTAAAAAAGTAATAAATTAAACTTAAATTCCGATTTATATGCATATGTATAAAAACCCTGAAAACCACACCTGCATTAAGTATCGACCTAGATCAGCATAAGCATGACATGCAGGCTTACCCGAACTGACACTTTTCGCCTACTGTGGATTTTCTGTTTGAGGAATCATTACTCTATACCTCTATCCCCCCCGAGATCGAATGTGTCGGCCCGGAAAAGTCCGCGCAGGCCGATTTGGTTCGATACATTTCGCAGAGGCCAAAGTGTTGGTTTTCTCTTGGGACGGATCATATATATACATATACCCACATCTATATATATATCAAAACAACACACATAAGCAACACTTTATTATATAATATTTTTGTTGTTGCAGAATTGATGCCAAAAATGACAATTGCCTGGCAAAAATGATCAATGACATAGATCCCCTCTCAAAGGCAAATTGTAAAATGAAAAAGATTGTTATAAACAATACTCCAAGGCTTTTCGTATTTGCTCTAACTGATATACTGGTCAACGAAGAACTGAGGTATGATTACGGGTTTAGCTCTGCTCCATGGCGGAAACGAAAGGTAACAACTCTTTTTGTTTATACATTTACAGAATGCATGCAGTTCAATGCAAACGTTGAAATAAACGAGATGAGCAATAAAGCCAATCAGTCTATCAGTTAAAGGCATCTGGTGCCAGTTCAAAACTCAGGAAAACCTGGGTAGATGCATTGGCCACAATGATATAATTGATCTATTATTTGGTATTTTGCCCCTAGATTTTTTAGGTTAACATTATGACAACTGTATTTAATGCCACGTAATCTTAAAAACTTAGCAATATTTTGTAAAAATTATTAAAGTAAATGCCTCAAGTTGATATTAAAGGTCAGCTTGTGGACAAATTCTTTTTATTAAGAAAATTTTTTTTTTGGCATTTCTACTAGGGAAACACAAATTATATAATATGCATTGAAGTAACATTAACCCTTTCCCTCATACGATAATTCTAGGGCAGACGACTTTGAACATATCTTGTCAAAACATAGAAAATCTCTATAATTGAATGGATAACCTATGACTAAAAGTCGAAAACATTGTGGCAAAAGTAGAAATTACACGTTTTGTGCAATTTCTTCTTTTGTCACTATGTTTTCAAAAAGCCGTCAGAAAGCGTCTATATGAGGGAAAGGGTTAAGAAATGTTTGTATCACACAAGATTCACACAGTATTAACCCTTTCCCTCATATAGACGCTTTTTAACACCTCTGCAGCAGACAGCTTATTGAAAGTGACAAACGAAGAAATTGCTCAAAACAAACAATTTCTCCTTTTGCCACAATGTTTTCCACTTTTAGTCATAGTTATCCATTCAATTATGTAAATTTTCTATTTTTTGAAGAAAAAAAACAAAGTCGTCTGCTGCAGAATTGTCGTATGAGGAAAAGGGTTAAAAGGCCGAGACAGCTTTTGTTTCAATGTGTCAAATGAGCATGTTTCACTCTTTCCAACATACCAATGCCTCTTCAAAAGACACACTTTGAAAAAAATTGAACAGAGAAATGTTCATAATGAGCCATTTTCACTTTTGCCACGATGCTTTCCAATAAATATACTTTCATTTTTTGAGATATTCTATATTACTGTCACATATACAGTCAGTCATCTTCTCACAATGATATAATTGAAATAACACTAGTAAAAATAACAATTGCCAAAAACATATAATCTTTTTCAGAGGAATGATGATGCTGTGCCAGCCCATATTCGTAAACGGCCAAGTAATGAATTAGTTTTTCTCTTATTGAATGTTTAATGTTTTAGTAACAAGTTGTTACCAACCAGGTTTCAATGTAATTGAAACATTGTTATTAGAATGACGATGTTGTTGTTCAGGTCGTCAAATTTGATGTAACTGAATATCTTTAGATACAATTGACATATTATAGCATAGGAAATGTGATTGCCCCTAGGGTCAAGATCACTGTTACCTGAACTAAAAATACACAACGCAACAAGAGGAACTCCTGGCAGACATTGTTTGTTGTTAGCAATAGCTATGGCTGCATTAAATCTAAAAGGGGGTCATCCAAGGTACATTTCTACAAAATTATTTAAAAATCAGCAAACCAGTTTGGGAAAAGAAGTATTTTAAAGTGTTTTTGTTTTGTTGCAATGGAAACAAAACATTCTGCATGGATCCCCCAAAAAAGAAGGAATTCTGGTAAGGTCATTGCGTTCTGTGAAGTTTTCCCAATTAACCCACTGGTTTCAGAAGAGAAGATTCCGTCGGACAAAAGGTGATCACAATAACTCGCCTTTAGCACTTTGTGCTCAGGTGATCTAAAAACAAGCTTTGATCTTCTGTCAATCATTGAAAACTTGTAATTTGCTTTGTGTTGGCTTCGTTCTATGTACTTTCCATTGTCAAAGGAAATCAAAATTCCCTCCTCAAATAATAGTATCTGAATGAATGAATGTATAGGTAATTTGCTTTGTGTTGGCTTCGTTCTATGTACTTTCCATTGTCAAAGGAAATCAAAATTTCCTCCTCAAATAATAGTATCTGAATGAATGAATGTAGTGTTTTATGGCGCATCAACAGCTAAGGTCATTAGTATCTGAAAGAATCATTCCTACAATGTAGTCTCAATATTACTTCACACTGTCATGTCATTTAATAAAAAGTATGGTTTCTTATCCAAGGTCAGCAATACATGGCCATTTTGTCCACCTTGTTTTATCTCATTCCTGCTATGATCATGATACTTCTTTACTGTATAGACACTTTAAACTACTGCTTCCTATGGTGAGCCTTTGCGGTCACTTTCTGTCTGCCATCCTTCTTTTTTTATGCTTTATTGCTTTTGAGCAAACTTTAAAAATCTTTCATGAAAAAGCTGACGTATTTTTAGCTCATATTTATTGGTCGAAAACATGAATGCTAGTTGGGGAATTTCTGCCACCTGAAATTTAAAAAAATGATATTCAGGTGAGCCATCCAGGGCAATCATATTTAAACAACATGCAGCAGTCTCGCAACAGACGAATTTTAAAACATCTAGGTAAACATTTATAAAATATATGAATGAAAGTTTCATTATTGAACTGAACTGAAAACCCAAAATTTTGTCAAATAAATAAATTAAATATGTAACTTTTCCTTTTGCTAACCCTGTTTTCAAAATTCGTCTGTTGCAGGCTGTATATTGGAAAGGGTTAAGTTTCTGTGCCTTTCTTTTAACTGTTCCAGCTGTTTTATCTTTCATTTCTTAATTCTCAACAAGCCACAACATTGGAAAAAAATGTGTGTTTTGTAAAGCAGGATACTACCATATGGTCAAAATTTAATGTGCCACTTTAGACATTTGTAGTTGAAAACATGTTTTGAAATGTTTACATACTTAACCCTTTCGCCGATATAAATGCTTTCTGCAGCAGACGGCTTTTTGAAAACATAGTGACAAAAGAAAAAATTGCTCAAAACGAGCAATTTCTCCTTTTGCCACAATGTTTTCCACTTTTAGTCATAGGTTATCCATTTAATTATACAGATTTGACAAAATATGTTCAAAGTAATCTGCTGCAGAATTGTTGTATGAGGGAAAGGGTTATGACAGAGAAATGTGCATATCTCCTTTTCTCACAAGTTTTAAGATTACTTGATGAAGGGTCAATGTGATTTATTCTGATCACTCTTGTCTGTTGTGTGTCAGTCCTCCTTAATGTTTTAGCTTTACTCTTAGCTTTAGACATCATCCCCTTAACCACTGAACCAATTTCTGACCAGAGGAGCTTAAAACTGACAAAAAAGAAAAAGATTCTTGTAATTATGTTTTCCCCCTTAATCACAAAGCTCAAAGATTTTCATTGTTAATTGGAGTGTCAACAAGATTTTGCTTAAATTTGACCTTGTGACCTAATTTTTGACCCAACATGACCCCTGTACAAACATGACTTACATATCATCAAGACAAACATTCTGATAAAGTTTCAATATGCTCAAGTTGAAAATGTAGCCTCGACAGAGTGTTAACACAATTTCTGTTCAATTTGACCTCATATGGCCCAGGTTTGAACTTGTCAAGGATTTGATGGAGATGAACGTTCTGATTAACTTTCATGAAGATTGGTTTCAAATTGTAGCCTGTCAATTGTTAACAAGGGCAAGTGTTGATGTGATCTCAATAGCTCACCTTGCACTTCCTGTACAGGTGAACGAAGGACGTAGATCTTATCTAAGTCCCTGTGTGAACTAAAAATATTGTATAACCTTGATACATTATTGTATAACCTTGATACATGTATGTAAGTCTAAGTTTTATCATGTATACAGTGCATATTAATTTTTAATTTACAGAAAACGACAATGACATATATCAAGATGAAAGCATATTACAGATGGAATCTGAGGCGCATATTTCTGGTAAGTCAACAGGCTTTTAGATCATCAGAGCCAAGGGCCCAAGGTGATCTATTCTGATCACTATGTCCGTTGTCCATCCATCATAAATTAATTTTTATCTTAAAATAATTCAACTGAATAGAAACTTGATGTATCAACATTATGAAACACTTAACAGTGTGTTTAGTTATAAAGATTGTATAACTGTTATATTTCATCATCTTTATGGTATACATTAAAAGATTTAACTGCTGAAGCAAAAAATGTGGCCTCTGGAGTGTTAACAAAATGTTCCTTCAATTTGACCTAGTGACCTACTTTTTGACCCGACATAACCCCTGTTCGAACTTGGTATTCTGATAAAGTTTAAATATGCTAAAGTTGAAAATGTGGCCTCCAGTGTAAAAAAGAAAATTATTCTTCAATTTGACCTAGTGACCCTAGTTTTTGACCTCATATGGCCCAGTTTCAACTTGTCCAAGATTTGATGGAGATAAATGTTTTGATAAACTTTCATGGAGATCTGATGCAAAATAAAGCCTGTAGAGTGTTTACAAGAAAACATGTATGACGGACTGATGCCGGACAAAATGTAATCACATAGCTCACCTTGCACTTTGTGCACAGGTGAGCCAAAAATATTGTATAACCCTGATTTATAAGTGAGTTTAAGTTTTATCATGTTGTACAGTACACATTAATTTTCAATTTACAGAAAACAACAAAGACACAGATCAAGTCAAAAGTATATTTCAGTTGAAATCTGAGGCGCATATTTCTGGTATGTCTACAGGCTTTTAGATCATCTGAGCCAAGGGCTTAAGGTGATCTACTCTGATCACCAAGTCCTTTGTCCATGGTCATAAATAAAATGTTTAGCTTTAAATTTACATGAATTCCTTAATCACTGGACCAATTGCTGCACAAGTGAGCATTAAACTGAGCAAACAAAAAGTTTCTTGCAATTATGTGTTTCCCCTTCATCACAAAGCTCAACTTAGAAGTCATATAATTCAACTGAATAGAAACTTAATGTTGCAACATCATTAAACAGTGTGTTTAGTTATAAATATTGTATAACCTTTATACTTAAGTTAAAGTGACATCATCTTTACAGTGTTAACAAGATTTTCCTTCAATTTGTCGTAAGTGACCTACTTTTTGACCCGACATGACCCATGTTCGAACTTGACTTACATATGATCAAAACAAACATTCTGATAAAGTTTCAATATGCTCAACTTGAAAATGTGGCCTCCACAGAGTGTTAACAAAACTTCAATTTGACATAATAAACTAGTTTTTGATCTCATATGGCCAAGTTTCGTCATAGATTTGATGGAGACGAACGTTACTCTCATGAAGATCAGACGCAAAATATAGCCTGTAGAGCACGCCGGATGAACGCCGAACAAAATGTGATCTCAATAGCTCGGCTTGAAATTCATGCACAGGAGAGCTAAAAATAGTGTATAATCTTGATAATAAAGTTTAGGTTTTATCATATACACAGTACACATTAATTTTTAATTTACAGAAAACGACATGGATATATATCAAGAAGAGAGCATATTACAGTTGGAATCTGAGACACATATTTGTGGTAAGTCTACAGGCTTTTAGATCATCTGGGCCAGGGGTTTAAGGTAATCTATTCTGATCACAATGTCTGTTGTTCATCCCGCATAAATAAATGTTTTATAGCTTTAAATTTATATGATTAATTTTTTTCATTTTTGTGCCTTTCTTGATGCTGCCTTGTTGACCTATTTGTCAACAAAAACAATATGACTTGAACAGTGTGTGTAGAGGGTCACTCAAAGAATATTTCTGCCAAATTATCTTGGAATCTGACTTTTCCTTTTGCTAACCCTGTTTTCAAAATTCGTCTGTAACAAGTTGATTATGGAGAAAAGGATTTTAAAGTTTGAGTATTTTTTTCCTTTTCTGATACCCCAGCAACCAAAGTTCTACACATAATGTAAGTCTTAGAACAATTCTGAAAGAGAACCAACAAAGGAACATTCCTGTGAAGTTAAGTTGAAATTGGTTGAGTGGAAAGGTAGTTGTCATTTGTAGCCAAAAGTTTGGATGAAATTGGTCCTGTTGTTTAAAGCTAAAAAAGTTAACCATGGATGTAAGATGGACGGATAACAGACAGAGAGTGATCAGAATAGATCACCTTGAGCTAAAAACTGTGTAAACAGAAGAAGTTTCTTGTCATTATGTTAATTCCATTCATCACAAATATAAACATAGTAGTCAATCTTTCGGAAAGATTTTCATTATTAAATAATTCTCAACTGAATTGAAAATTAATGTAGCAACATTATTAAACAGTGTGTTGAGTAATAAACATTGTTAATATAAAGTTTTATCAAATTACCATGTGTACATTAAATTAAATGATTAATTCTTAATTTACAGAAATCGACAAAGAGCAAGATTATAGTATATATCAGTTGGCATCTGAGATGCATATTTCAGGTAAGTCTGCAGGCTTTTAAATCACCTGAGCAGAGGATTCTGATCACCCTGTTTCATTGTCCATCTGTCATCATTAAACATTTTTTTTAAATGGTGGCCATATTTCAAAAGAGGCCTATACTTTTGGTCAAAATGATATATATATATACGTTTTCGCAAATCATACATATATGGAAAACAACCATCTTAAGTTTTTCAATGAGTAGAATTAATTTAAACAATCTTAGTAAGGGCTATACCAAGGAACACATTAGTTAAGCAGTTCATCTTATCTAAAGACATACCTGAAATGAGCGTTTTCCTTTCTGCATGTCCTATTCCTCACTTTTGTTGTCAACAGGTGTTAAATGAGATGTAATTTTCTAGACAAGCAAGTATATAGGTCTCTTTTTTAACTGTTTACACTTGTTACTTTTTATGTCCTCTTGTGTCATGATCTTCTAGACCTAAAAGTACAATTCTAAGTAAGTTTACTCATACTAAAATGCCGAGACATTGCAAACAGATAATAACACTGCCAACATACTTAGGTATAAATCACAGGTATGTAGTATACAACCAACTTAACAATGTTTTCTATAAATACTTACATATGCCAAGTTATTTTGTTTAGAATTCAGCATACTGAACAGTAGTGCGGTAGTTGAAATCCGGCACCAGCCAACATTTCCAATATTCTTATCAGTGTTCGATGTCAATGCCACATCAATTCTTTCTCTTCAACTTCTGCTAGTCAAATATTACGGTACCAGTTCACACCATAGTATTACTGAAAATTTGGAGAAAATGGCTTTTAACCAAATTTCATAATCAAACTAAGTGAAGTCCAAAAACACTCAACTTGTTTTCAACAATCTCATGTTTGACTTTGTAAAATGTAAGTAAATATATTTACAGGTGGTATTGATGTGAATCTATGCCAATTTTTTTGGACAATGAAATACATTTTCTATTTTATGTATTGGAAAACACATCAAGCCAATTATTCTGGATGCAACCTCCAGTGTTAACTGGATTTTCCTTCATTTTGCCAAGTTATCCATATCTTTTGTCTTGATATATTCATATTCCAACATGGACTAGATTTCATCAAGACGACATTCTGACAACCTGTTCAAAGTAAAATTGCGGTTTCCCGAATTTAAACAATATTTTCATTTATTGAATTAGTTTCTGACCCAATACGACTCTTATTCAAACTTAACCTCGATATAATTTAGACAAACATCCAAGCTGCTGAAACCTTCAAAGTGTTGACAAGATTTACCTTTAATTTGACCTAGTGACCTAGTTTTTTACCCTACATGACCCATATTCGGCCTTGTCCTTGATTTTGATGTAAAGACCAACATTCTGACCATAGGTCAACAAGCTCTAGTTGTAAATGTGGCCTCTAGATGGTTTACAAGACTTCCCTTCAAATTGGACTAGTGACCTACTTTTTGACCAAGCATGACCCTATCCAAACTATGCTTAGATCTTATTCAGCTGAACATTTTCACCAAAAATTCAAGCTGCTGAAGAACAATTTACGTCTTCTACAGCGTTTACAAGATTTCTGTTCAATTCTGCCTATTGACCTAGTTTCTGACACAATAGGACCAATGTTCAAACTTAGCCTAGATATTCTCAGCTTAATATTCTGAGGCTTCTACAGCGTTAACAATATTTCCCTTCAATTTGGCCTAGTGAACAAGTTTCTGACCCAATATGACCCTTATTTGAACTTGACCTAGATATTTTTAAGGGAAACATTCTGACAAAATTTCCTAAACCACTGGACCAATTTCTGAACAGTAGCATAAAACTGAGTAAACAGAAAATGATTCTTGTAATAATGTTTTTCCAGTTTAACACAATTTCAAAGCTCAAATTAATAAGTCATTCTTTCAGAAAAATCTCATTGTTCATTGGAGTGTTAACAAGATGTTCCTTCTATTTGTCCTACTGCAGAGGTTTTTTCTGAAAAAGGGGAAGTGGCCTGAGACCTTTGAAAAGGAGAAAATTTCACAGCATTTTAGTAATCAAGAGGCCCAAGAGGGCCAGTATCGCTCAACAGCCAATAGGCAAACATTAAATCTCCAAACAGCCCTGCCCGCCTATAAACATGGCTTGGAGGAATCTGATAGAGGGTCACCCAAAGAACATTTCTACAAAATTATTGAAAATCTGCCTGACACTTTCGGAGGAGAAGATTTTTTAAGTTTTATCTTTAGCCATATAAGGCAAAATAGCCCGCCCTCTGGCGGCCATGTTTTTTGACCATTTAACAATGCTTGAAGGAATCTGATAGAGGGTCACCCAAGG
>JAUELF010228705.1:0-13825 GCA_031471495.1 Clinocardium nuttallii
ATTTCTCTCCAACTCCAAGTTCTCTCATACGATGTAAGGTCGTGAGGTTAGTTGGGTAATATACTATATCTACCACCATTTCTCTCCAACTCCAAGTTCTCTCATACGATGTAAGGTCGTGAGGTTAGTTGGGTAATATACTATATCTACCACCATTTCTCTCCAACTCCAAGTTCTCTCATACGATGTAAGGTCGTGAGGTTAGTTGGGTAATATACTATATCTACCACCTTTGACACGGGAAACTCGACCGAGAGTTATATTTACGCACACATATTGTTATTGGTCGGACTAATCATGAACTGATAATAATTCTTGAAGGAAACAGCAAATGAGCCGTCCTGCGCGAGAAAACCGACATTATGGCAACTACGTAATGTATCGACCAGATTAGCCGGCGCTGTCCGCGCAGACTGATCCAGTCCGACACATTCCGTATCAGCGGGATAGATGTATAGAGTAATGATTCATGAAACGGAAAATCCACAAGAGGCGAACAATGTATTTCCGGGTAAGCCTGTGCGGCATGCTTAGGCTGATCCGGGTCGATGCTTTTACGCAGAGACCACACTGTTGGTTTTCTCTAGGGACGTTTCAATTGTGTTGTATAGTCTTCTTCCAACGTATACACTGACTTACAAACAAATGCCCGTATACATTGAGCAAGAAGCAGTGAATTACATGTACGTAATGTGGCAGCCTTACTGACTGCTGCCTGTAGTAAGTGTTGAACTAACGTTTTATCCTAAGAATAAAGCATTTGAACTGAGAAGTGAAGCAATATTTTTAAAAAATCCGTCTCGTTCAGGAACAACCTGAGATAAAAACCAGTGTATGGAAAAACTCTAGAAACACGTGTCAAACTATCAATGACAGATGTTGAATGTTAGACCTTATTCTATGCAACGTATAGTTATATAAACAATACAATACAAATACAATACAATGCTTATAGTAATTAGCTGTCGAAAACAAGATGCAGAATGAACTTATCCCGTCAATACACAACAATGTATACAAATAATACGTTACGCGAAGACAAAATAGTTCACGCTATTCTAAATGAAACGTGTCAAATTGATATTACATATACGATCGATGGACATTGATTCTCCTATAGTACCTGAGTTTATGGCGCTTTCATCAGTCGACGCGAATGTGTAATGTAACGTAAGTTATAACGAACAATTTTGAAATTTATTTGATGTAATGCAATGCCATGTAATATGAAGTAGATATCCTCCATTTATTACTACCTTTCAAACTGATTGGTAAATCAGGGAATCTTTTTCTTTTTACAAAAAATAACCAATTTATGTTAATTTCAGTGGTGGTTCTCAACAGCAATTCGTGAGCAAAAGTACATTTATCGGGAGATCGGCGGGTAATGGTGAAGGAAACGGGTATCCCGACGGAAAGGAGGGAGGAGAGTGAGTATTTGTACTTGAGAAGAGTCATGTGCTGCCATAATTTCATTTCATAAGTATTTACTGACTCTGACTCTGAGTCTGTCTCATAAAACGTTTTACATGCTTTTCAAAGCCATCTTTTGTGCACAAATCAACAATTAGTTCCCCCTCAACGCTAATGACTGAACTATACTTGAGCTGTCCTGCGAGAAAACCAGCATTATGGCATCTGCGAAATGTATCGACCAGATCAGCATACGCTGTCTGTGCAGACTGCTCCGTGCCGGCACATTCCGCCTCAGGGGTACAGAGTAATGACTTCTGAAACAGAAAATCCACAACAGGCTAAAAGTGTCTATCCGGGTAAGCCTGCGCGACATGCTTAGGATTATCCGGTTTGATACTTTACGCATAGTCCACAATGTTGTCTTCTCGCGTGACGGCTCTTCCTATACTTTTCATATTTTCACATTATTTAGGTCGATTAAAGGTAAGAAGAGCTGCTTTTGTTTTTCTTCTTCTTCTTTTCGTCGTCGTCTTTTTCTTATCGCCTTTGTGATGTATCTGCAGCAGATTTTACTTTTGAATGCAGAAGTTGATAGTTATAAGCATCTCCTCCGTTGAGGAATCCATTTCTAGTAATGATTTGCTGTTTTAATAGAGTTGAAAACATTGTGCAATAAGCAAAAATTGCTCATAGAGCAATTTCTCCGTTTGCCATAATGTTTTTATAGGTCGTCTTAACCTATTACTAAAATCGGAAAACATTGTGGCAAAAGGAGAAATTGTTCGTTTTGAGCAATTACATGTATATCTTTTGTCGTTATGTTTTCAAAAACTGCTGCTGCAGAGGCGTCAGCAAACGTCTATATGAGGGAAAGGGTTAAAGATCTGTTATTTCTTAATGCAGAGTGGTTTATTCCTTCCATGCCTCAATTTCCTTAACTCCATTCAATTATTGTATTGAAATGTAGTTGACTACATTGTGGAAAAAGAATAAATTTCTCATCGAGAGCAATTCCTGCTTTTTCCAAAAGGTTTTCAAATATCGTATGCTGCAGATACGTCAACATGAGTCTGTAGTTGAGAAAGCTTTAATAATAAGCGCAGTTCGTACAATACCGAAACTCGGGGGTGTTAACCCTTTCCACCATGCTTACGCATTATGACGAATCTGCAGCAGACGACTTTTAAAAACTTGAGGTAAAAGGAGAAATTAATATTGTACGTCTGCTACACTTGTTTATACCTATATTTAGCCTAGATGATTAACAAGATCGCCTGCAACACAATTGTTATGACTGTCATATAATTTGAATAGTCGAAGGGAACCAGTCGTAGATTGGAATTGAGATGATAACCATTTACTCGTTGATATCAGGGGAGGTAACCAATCAAAATGTATGGCTGAGATAGAACCATAACCAATCAGAACGAGGGAACGTTGATAACGTCATTAGTTTCAACGTCACCGTTACGACGTCATCTCTAGCGACGACAAACGACGTCAGAAACTTCTGTATTTTTCTTTCATTTTAATCGAATATGGACAATATAACATAAAATGGCGCTCGAACCCGATGTGAAAAGGCTTAAAATGGAACCACATGTCAGTGGCGATGACAATTCTCAGGAGACGGCGACAGTAAGCGGGGTTTTTACCTCGAAAACGTTCACAAAAGCTCCGACGGGGTCACCCAGCGGGGACTTTGGTAATGCCGAAACGCACGAGTTCGTGACTTTTATTGGTAATTACAAAAATAAAGTTTCAAATTCATCCCAATTTGATGATTCCGTAGAGACAGTCAAACAAACATGTGAGTTAGGGGACACCTGGATACAAAAGTACACCTACCCTCT
Source organism: Clinocardium nuttallii (assembly GCA_031471495.1). Taxonomy (NCBI): domain Eukaryota; kingdom Metazoa; phylum Mollusca; class Bivalvia; order Cardiida; family Cardiidae; genus Clinocardium; species Clinocardium nuttallii. The sequence continues at coordinate 3,270 of JAUELF010228705.1, forward strand.
AAGTAAAATAAGACAACGCCCGATTCGAACCGGTAACCTCTATTACGATAGAATTATCACCGACATTGAAATGCTTGGTTACCGACCATTACAGGTAATCGCAAAGGGTCGATCCAGTACTCTTCTTATAGCACAAAACCTCAAAAGCATGCGCGAATACATGGATTATGAATCGAAACCGGTCGTTCTAAAATTAAACAGTGGAAGGTCTCACCGAAAACCGTCTGGATCGAAGACGGACATGACAGATGAATTGGAAATCCACAGTCGTCTACGACATCCGAATATCGTCTGTTGGATGGATAACATCGTACACCAAGGTCGGGTTGCCACAGTTATGGAATTTTGTTCGAGCGGAACTCTGGACCAGCTAATTAAACAACAGGTTTGTATAGCAAAATCATTTACTCCGGGTATACATTCAGATTGGTCTATCGAGTGCACGCCGAGTGCTTCTCCTTGTCTATAATTCGATCGGTTGATTGATGCGGCAAATGTCCGCGGGTCGGTGATTAAGGACAATCTGAATATGATACCTAATTACGCATAATCGTCCGCCGTAAGGAAAGTCAAAATACCAAATAACATTAACAATATTTTACTTTTCCATCATCTACTAACACATGGAACTGCACATTACCCCGTCTTTGACACTCGATATAAGGGCACGCAGTAACCAGGGATGTATACAGAGATATACTCCCGTGGGATTCGTAATATTCAACACTTTTTGAATTATAATTAATTTAAATTGGTTGGTGGTTACAGCCATGGGTAAAACTTTATAACAAATATTTCACTGTTAGAATAAGCGGATGCTTTATTCATTACAGGACCGACGGTTTTTAACGGAAAGTATCGCCAGGCGATATTACAGGCAACTTCTGTCTGCTGTCAACTATCTCCACCAGCTTGGTTTCGCCCATCGTGACATCTGCTTACAGAACATTCTGGTATCCAACGACAACACAGCCAAACTATGTGACTTTGGTCACGCAGTAACGTGCTACTGTACGGACACGCTATGTGAGGACGAATCGGGTTCAATAGGCAAGTGTTTTTTCGTTCTTTCCATTAAATGAGCCGTCCCGCGAGAAAAACAACATTGTGGACTCTGCGTAAAGTATCGATCCGGATCAGCATACGCATGCTGCGCAGGCTTCCCTGGCCGGATAGACACTTTTCGCATCCTGTAGATTTTCTTGTTACAGGAATCATTACTCTATACCTCTATCCCCCTGAGAGAGAATGTGTCTGCCCGGATCAGTCTGCGCAGGCTGATCTGGTCGAAACATTACGCAGATGCCACAGTGTTTGTTTTCTCGCGGGACGGCTCATTTTATTTGTAAACGTCAAACCGAATCCGGACTTCGGAACATTAAGAGAAGAGAAGATCCAGCTAAGCTACCATTTTTAAAGTTATTAGTATGACCTGCCCGGAGATCGAACCCTTGTCTCCCGCTCACAGAGCTGACTTTCGAACCCAAAACAGTGAAAGGTGAAATAGCTATGAATGGTAACTTTTGACACATACTGCACGTGTAGCAGACTAATTTGACGCCAATGATCGTCTGTAAGCGGGGATTCAATAAGACCCGAAATTGCAAGACGGTGCTCAATTTTTAACGAATTATTAAATCTTAAAAATATTTCAGTTCTAGTTGGGACTACATGTACTAATAGAAGTCCCAGGTTCTAGCATTGCCCTATTGGAACCTATCACCTGCGTTTTTACACCAAATATTGACTACATCCGCTGCTAAAAATAGTCCTTGTGTCAACAAAAATCCATATGTTCTTCCCATATATTTTTGTTGTAGAAGTGATAAGTACCAGTACTTGTACTAGGCCAGCAATGATTCCGGACATACCTTCCCTTTACCAAACCTTTTTCAAAATTATACTTTCAGTTGTAAACAATGTTCATAGTAGTTTTGCCTCGACACTTCCAAAGTCGTCTGCTGTAAATTATTATTATGTGGAAAAGGGTTGAAATGGTTCATTTTGTTTTACTCCAGGTTATCAAGCCCCGGAAATCCTCACCAAAGTTCCATATAATCCAAAGTTATCTGACATTTGGTCGGTTGGTGCCGTGTTGTTTTTAATGTGCACTGGGCGCTTGCCTTGGGGCTGTATCAGGAGTAACATAATCGAAAATGCGTCTAAAAGCATAACATTTCCGGATAACAAACATCTTCCGTTGTCAAAGGACATCAAAAATCTTCTTTCCGGTCAGCTGGCCTACGATCCATTGGCAAGGTAACCAATAACGATGCTATATAATTCCACAATGATCCTGATCATAATGTATATCCCCGTTATCATAACTTAAAATGTTCCCACTTGCAGAAATGTTGGAGCGTCTGCAGATGAAAATATTTTTTCCTTTGATAAACTCTGTCAAATACTTACAAGTGTGTTCATCCATTTCCATATAATTGCGGAGATCTTTTCAAAGTTTGTCACATATGTGAAATGGAAAACTAATTCACCGTATGTACCTTACAGTTTTTGAGAGAAAATAACAAACGAAAAATACTTGTTAGGTTAACCCTTTCCCTCATATAGACGCTTTTGCTGACGCCTCTGCAGCAGACGGCTTTTTGACAACATAGTGACAAAAGAAGGAATTACACAAAACGTGCAATTTCTCCTGTTGACACAATGTTTTCCACATTTAGTCATAGGTTATCCATTCAATTTTAGAGATGTTCTATGTTTTGACAAAAGTCGTCTGCTGCAGAATTGTCGTATGAGGAAAAGGATTTAAAAGTAACGATCCCGGCAATCTCTTTCCCACATATGACGCATCTGCAGCATCCGACTTTTTGAGGACATCTTGGCAAATCTATGAAAATTCAGCGTACAATGAAAACATAACTTTTAAATAAATTTTGGATTTTTTTTAGAAAAATACTAATTTAGAGCAATATCCCATTTTGCTACACTATTTTCAAACTATGCGACTACAGGTGTTTGGGTGGTATGCGTAATAAAGGTATGTTTGTATGTTTAACTTCAGAAGACTGATCCAAACAAATTACGTCTGTGTTTTGCTTGACATTTCGGTAGTTTCTCATTCGTCACATTTTAACATAGTGTATACATCTTTCCTGGCGCTGTTTGAGTGTGAATTAACCCTTTCTCTCATATAGACGCTTGCTGAAGCCTCTTTAACAGACGACTATTGACACATTGTGCAAAAGGATAAATTGCTCATAACGAGCGATTTCTCCTTTCTGCAACAATGTTTTCAACTCAATTTAATTATTTTGCTTTCATTTCAAGAGCTCCATATCTTCGCCTACGAGTTTACAAAGTCGTCTGCTATAGAGTTATTGTTTGTGGGAAAGGGTTAAGGCTTTTTTTTAAAAAATTGAAATAATAATCTAGAGATCTGCTTTATGTGAAGCCATCAATCATTGAGACGCAGCACGATCGCAAATCGCCTGACGAAACCAAATTGAGCCGTCTCACGAGAAAACCAACATTATTGACTCTGCTAAAGTGTCGAGCCTGATCCTTCTAAGCATGCAGCGCAGGCTAACCCGGGCAGACACGTTTCGCCTCCTGTGGATTTGTCTGTTTCAGGAATAATTACTCTATACTTATATTGCATTTAGACAGAATGTGTTGGCCCGGATCAGGTTGCGCGGATAGCGCAGGCCGATCTGGTCGATACATTACGCAGATGCCATAATGTTGGTTTTCTCGCGGGACGGCTCAATTATAATTTGAGGCACGTGCGATTTGGAGTCTTGTTCACAATCCGGGATTGAATAATTCAATAATTAAATTGGCGTTCGACTAGGGATGAGGTGTGTGTTTGGGTCGAGTGGAGGTTGGGGTGCTATACTAATATGTGTTTGTCAAAATTGAATCTAGGACCGTATTGCATAGAGAGAGCGAGAGAGAGAGAGAGAGAGAGAGAGACAGTGACGGCCTTGGTGAGACTTTGCGACTATGATAACATACTATAAAACTATTGGAATTATCAAAAATGTTTTATTATCGAAAATACTTGAAATCATTCTGGCAAAAGTATAAACGTTTGTCTGCCGCAGATACGTCAAGCATCTGCAAACTGGAAAGAGTTACACATAAGCAATGAGAGCGCTTATGGTTAAACGCGAGCGTTCACATACATCGCCGACCTCGCCACTATTGTAATAGAGATGATGATGACGATGAGGATGATGTTACACATTTTGTTTGTCTTACAGATTCTCTTTGAAGCACGCAGAACACCATACGTGGCTCATCAAGACCGACAAGAAGCCAATGATTGGTAACTTCTATCTGACCAGACAACCACAGAAAACCAGTGCAGGGACGCAGGAACTCGAAATTAAGAAGGAATTCGAGATCTAATTATTTGAAATATGTTTTTCTTCTTTTTTGCATGATGCTTCAAAAAATTCTTGTTATCGTTTGATTTCGAAACTTAAATGCAATTGAGTGAACCTATGATGAATTAACTGAATTTGAGTGTTGCTATAATGAATTGACTGAATTTGAGTGTTGCTTTGACGAATTAACTGAATTTGAATGTTATTTTGAGTGTAACTAAGATGAAGTAATTGAATTTGAGTGTTACTATTATGAATTAAATGAATTTGAGTGTTACTATGATAAATTAAATGATTTTTAAGTGGCTCAATAAACGATAACAAACACCTCTTCTTTGTTTAATAAACACAGATAGATGAAAAACATATCATTTGTATTATTATTATTTTTTTATTTTTTTTATTATTATTATTATCTTTATTATTATGATTATTATTATATATATTATTATTATATTGACCTTTACCAACACATTTCGATGTCTTTCTAACAGACGACTTTTGAAAACATAATGACAAAAGGGGAAGTTGCTCGTGATGAGTAACTTCTCTTTTTATTACAATGTTTTCAAAATTATTCAATAATTTTAGTTTCACTTACATATTTTGTTCGGATGTTTTCCAGGTCGTCTGCTTCAGATTTGATTTATGTTGGAAAGGGTTAATTTTAAAATAGACAACACCAGTCCTTTTGCCTTATTCGGCCGCGCCTAATAAAAACCGACATTTGGAGACTAATCAAGATATTCTCTGATCGCTATCGTGTAGGTCGTATCACAGACTAATCAAGATATTCTCTGATCGCTATCGTGTAGGGCGCATCACAGACTAATCAAGATATTCTCTGATCGCTATCTTGTCGCACACATCACAGACTAATCAAGATATTTTCTGATCGCTATCTTGTAGCACACATCACAGACTAATCAAGATATTTTCTGATCGCTATCTTGTAGCACACATCACAGGCTAATCAGGATATTCTCTGATCGCTATCTTGTAGAACACGTCACCGGCTAATCAAGATATTCTCTGATCGCTATATTGTAGCACACATCACCGGCTAATCAGGATATTCTCTGATCGCTATATTCTAGCACACATCACAGGCTAATCAGGATATTCTCTGATGGCTATCTTGTAGAACACATCACCGGCTAATCAGGATATTCTCTGATCGCTATCTTGTAGAACACATCACAGACTAATCAGGATATTCTCTGATCGCTATCTTGTAGAACACATCACAGGCTAATCAGGATATTCTCTGATCGCTATCTTGTCGCACACATGTTCTGGAAGCTTCTGAAGAATGCATATGGCCAATATGATAATGATAATGCTGCTGCTGCTGATGATGATCATAACGTCGACGAAGACGTAAACGAGAACGACGATTATGATAATAATGATGATGATGATAATGGCGATAATGATGATGATGATGTTTATGATGATAATGATGCTGCTGATGATGATTGATGATGTTGATGATGATGATGGTGGTGATGAGGATGGCACTGATGAAGGTAATAGAAATAGAAAATATAATTGTAATGATCGTCTGCTTCAGCGTCAAATTGCGCCTGAAATTGGTGCCTAGTTAATGACAAGCCATATTTCTGATATATTCCACGGATGGCTTTTAAACGTGCTGAACACCAGATTATAGATAGTATAGTCAACGTTTTAAAACTGTTGAAAGGCTGTCTTGAAATATTAGAATTTTAATTCTGGGATAACAGTAGATAACAGTAGATAACAGTAGATAACAGTAGAGTATTAATGTCACGTTCAAGTACAATACACATCTTATTATTTATTGCATATACTTTATTTAGTTGTACTGGGTAGGCATAGCTCGTAAGCCAAGTTTTGTACTGGGTAGGCATAGCTCGTAAGCCAAGTTTTGTACATTTCAATGACTTTCAATTGACTTTTCTTCAATATTAATTGCCAAAATAGTTTTGAACTTTTTATTTCTTACTTTGCTGTCACTATTAGCAATATTTGCAGAAGTTTCAGTATTTCAAAAGTTTGATCTTCATCAAGAGTTCAGCACCATTATTATTCATTTTACCCTTTCCCACAAACAGATGCCTTCTGACGCATGATGCTCGAGTTCACGTTTGCCACACCCTGTTTCTGTTTTCAACTTTATTCAACGGAAATACTGTCATGTAAAAACATGTTTCCATATTTAAATCTAGATGTTTTCAAAGTCATCTGCTACAAATTTGCTTTATGTTGGAAAGTATTAATTTCGAAAGCGGCAATTCCTATGTTGAAAGACAGGAACAGTGGGGCAAGACTTAATAGCCACGAAACTAGGTTTTGAAAGGATACCATACAATAGGGGATATGTGTTAAGCAACAAAGACACTGACCCTATGGTGATCCTAAAATTAATCCCATGAATCATTCAAGTGAAAAGAATGTTATTCAATCGAAAAGAATAATCGACGCCCGCCCGAATAACATTTTCACCATTGTATTCACCTCTGTTGAAAACCGGACGAATAAGATTGAGCGTCATCAGATCAAAGGGAAGCAACTCGGATAGGCTTGCCCGTGAGACAATTTTCGGATGAATTCATACGACTAAAGTTGTCTCCCATTGGTCAACAATGCTTTCGTTGAAAGTTGTTAATTAGTGTCGTAAATGAAGTTGAACACCCCCTGATTGATCAGTACATTGACACAGCCTTTTACAGATCAACATGCATTTTCTAAAATTGAAAAGTGCGGTGACCTTAAAGCTTAACGTTAAGTTTGTTTGTGCCGTTTTGGTAAATGTTAGAATGAACTTTAATTACATATATATAGGTTTCATGTTTGTTTGTGCCGTTTTGGTAAATGTTAGAATGAACTTTAATTACATATATATATATATAGGTTTCATGTTTTGTTGGATTGTTGGGAAAGAGCCATAGTCACTGCTTTAATGGTCGCCTATAGGAATGTATTGCGCCCATCTGTCGCCTATAGGAATGTATTGTGCCCATCTGTCGCCTATAGGAATGTATCGCGCCCATCTGTCGCCTATAGGAATGTATCGCGCCCATATGTCGCCTATAGGAATGTATTGCACCCATCTGTCGCCTATAGGAATGTATCGCGCCCATCTGTCGCCTATAGGAATGTATTGCGCCCATCTGTCGCCTATAGGAATGTATTGCGCCCATCTGTCGCCTATAGGAATGTATTGCGCCCATCTGACCTATTAGCGTTTCGCCAAAGGTTGCACATACGGATCTTTTAAACGTAGACGGGTCAGGGGCGTAGCTAGGGTCAAATTCCAAGGTCTCCCACATAATATATGGGGGTTCAAGCCAAATGCAAGCCACATTTTTAGGTCATTTCAATTGTTCATTTTTAGAATTCGAAGTACCCCGTGAGTATTGGAGTATGCATGACTACGCGCTTGTGGATAAAGCAGGCTCTGTCGAGTCTGTGTGCATGTATACACAGGTTATGCCTAATGTGTGTGTACACTGGCAGGTAATGCCGAGTTTGTGTGTAGACACTGGCAGGTTATGCGGAGTGTCTGTGTATACACTGACATGTTATGCTGAGTTTATGTGTAGACACTGGCAGGTTAAGTCACATACACATTTGGGGTATTATTGTAAGTTATTGTATTGATGAATCGGGCGAACGCGTGCATCCGTTCAATTTCACCATAGCCCTGTACCGTCCATCTCCATTTTATTAAGTCTTCTGTCAACATGCTAGAACTGTAGCCCCATTAGTTTGAAACCAATTTACTTTTACTCTGAGCCCGTGCATGAGCAAAGGTACACGTCTAAGGCAACCTGTCCCTACCGTAACAGGCATACACCAATAATGGTGGCGCCCTCTGGAAATGGTTTAGCAATCAACACTTTATAGAGACGACCCTTTTGTGGAACAACCGGTTAGCCTTTCAAATACTGAATGCATTTTGATCCAGTATTTAGTAATTTCTTACAACTATTCAATTAAAACGCGATAACAATTGAAAACACAATTACGACAAAGGTGTGAAATTTTGACATCTCCTTTTGACATATTGTTGCAAATTGACTGGAGGTAACATTCAAATCTCTATTGACTCGTGATTGCAATCAAGTCGCTATTTAAAACGGATATCAATGGATCAGAGAGAGAACAACCAATTCATTATTTTTCATTAACTTATATTTTTAATTAAAGTTACTTTTATTAGATGAACAACAGAAAAAATGGCGAAATTATAACCGAGTACTCGAGTACCTATTTTAATAACCGGTACTCAGACGTCCGATCGAGTACTCGGGTACCCGGTCCCATCCCTAGTTAAGAGAGATACTGTGGGGAAAAGAGCTGAATACCCCTCTTTATCTGGACCTCTGGAGTAGTTCATAGTTTTTGCTTTTACAGGATTTTGGAAGAGCAGAACCAGATCCCTGGTCAACCCCTTTGCCCCTGCCTATTATAGGCTATCTAGCCAAGTGCGTGCATGAACATAAGAACAAGAACAACATTGATCACAGTCAATCCAACACCTGTTCAGGGCAGGAGAAGTCAATCCCAGATAATATTAATGAGCAGATGTATACAAAAATTAATCCAAATGACTTTTATCAGGCAAATAAATCAGTCGTTAGTAGTAATATTACAAGCGGTACTAAGGGGGAAAGTGATGCAACAACTCGTGAAACAGATCATTACCAAATATTGGATATCAGTCATTCGAGTACTAACGGACCTGAGAATGGATACAGCAATAATGCCTACTATGGCTATGAAATAAACAATGCGGGAACAACAGCAAATTGTGATGAAGATGACATACAGGATGGCGATGGTTATTCCGAGGTCGTAGACGGAGATTCTAATGATCGGGATTTAATTGAAGACTCTGAAGGTGATCCGAGTCGTTCTACTGGTGAATGTTCTGATTCTGACCGCCAGAGTTCTGGTTCGGGCCCTGACGATGAGGAGCAAGAAGAGGACTATGATGGGGATTACTCGGATCTGGAAAGTGAGGAGGAAAAAGAGATCGACAAACTGTCAAATTATTGTGTGGTATTGTGATTGTGAACTAAATGGTTTGCAGAGGACTGGATATGGATGGACTTAACCCTTTCCCATAATTTGACGCTTTCCGACGCCTCTGCAGCAGACGGCTTTTTGAAAGCATGGCGACAAAACAAGAAATTGCTTGTTCTGAAACGAGCATTTTTTCCTTTTCTCACCATGTTTTCAACTCTATTTCAATTATTGTATTTCATTTAAAGAGAGTTTCTTATTTGTTTCTGGTATGTTTTCAAAGTCTTCTGCTGCAGAGTTGTTGTATGTGGGAAAGGGTTAGCCTGTTCCAACGAACCGAAAAACCCGTTCATGTTCAGGAAGCATTCGGTGTGTTCTAGCAGCATACTGGCTGTTTGGCTCCGTATGTTCAAAATAACTCTCATTGACCCTCTAAATGTTACATTCGTAATGAAAATTCGAAGGTTCTGGGTTCTGTATGTGTTCAGAACACACCAAATGGACCTAGAACATGACGAATGTTTTCAGAGTAAGCCGAAAACGTTCAGAAAGCATTTGGAAAGAGTCTAGTCCGTTCTAGATTGATTCACCGTGTTCTGAAAGCATTCAGAAAGCATATGGAAAGCGTTTGGATAGGAAACCTATTAAAGTTAACATGCGGGAAGTATTAGGTCTATTCTGAAAGCATTCTGAAACCATACTGAAAAAAATTTGGAAAGCATTCGGTGATACATTAGGGAAAACACATTCGGAGGGACATTCAGCCAGTTTAAAAAATCACACCACTTTCGTATACTGAAAATAAACGGAAGCTGATTCTGGCAAATATGATCGCCCCATTACAATGAAAGTTTTATTGTTGAAATAATTTTAGCAAAATTAGAAATTGCTCATTTCCCTCACATTTTCAAAGCAGACAGGTCTTAAAATTCTATACCAGGTAAACGATTAAATACTCAGTTGTATGGGTATATCTAGTATAGCCAGTCAGAGTCTTTATGGTCTATTGTAGTTTAACAAGAAAACATTCAAAATATTTTACTTAACCCTTTCCCTCATACGGCAATTCTGCAGCAGATGACTTTGAAAATGATATATCAAAACATGGAAAATATCCATAATTGAATGGATAACCTATGACAAAATGTGGAAAACATAGTGGCAAAAGGAGAAATTGCACGTTTTGTGCAATTT
>JAUELF010228716.1:0-13824 GCA_031471495.1 Clinocardium nuttallii
GAAAAGGCAGATTATAACCAATCACACAACTCGTTTGTCGCGTATTTATTTCTTAGGGCTGAGTGGTTGCGGTTCTAGTCGGATTTTTCGAAAGCAGGCTAGCAATGGGATAGTGGCTAACTCGAATGATGTATGTAACATACGGCTAACCAAAATGATGTATGTATCATACGGCTAACCCACGTGATGTATGTAACATACGGCTAACCCGCATGATGTATGTAACATACGGCTAACCTACATGATGTATGTAACATACGGCTAACCCGCATGATGTATGTAACATACGGCTAACGCACATGATGTATGTAACGTACGACTAACCTACATGATGAATGTAACATACTGCTAACCTACATGATGTATGTAACATACGGCTAACCCACGTGATGTATGTAACATACGGCTAACCCGCATGATGTATACGGCTAACCCATCGTTCGGTAGATGTACTTGGGATAGCATTTCCCCATGACGTATCTCAAACACAATAGGATGATGGAACGAGGACCTCCTTATTTGATGAAAGTGGACAATACTATCCATAGCTTGTCTAGACTGCGTCCTGGGACGTCAAATGTGGTTAATTGTCAAGTACAGGAAATATGAGCCATGTCACGGGAAACCCGATCTTCGGAGGTTGTGAAACAAATGGAAATAACGAAACAATTGTATACTGCTGTTGTTGATTATAAAGCATAACTGGCCGACGACAAATTCAAACGTACATATACGGCTTGATTGCTGATAAGTCTGCTCGTATCTGAATCTGGGCTTGTCGCAAAGACGCCCCCGAATGTTGCTTTTCCCTTGATGTGGCACCGATTTTCATGTATACACCGCTGTGTACAAAAGTATGTGCCGAGCTCCAGTAGTTCAGTCGGCAGCGACGCGAGCTGTCGATCAAGGAGTTGTAAGTTCGAACCCCAGCTCGGCCAACATTTTTCCGCCGTTTGACTATAGTCACTGTGACACGCGTCATTCGACTTTGCTAACAGTCTTTGCGGAAGAGCAGCCAGTTGCTTGGAAAGTCTGCTGTGGAGTACTGGTATGGAAAAGGCAGGAAACACATGAGTAGATAAACAACAAGAGATACATCGTTTGTTGACTGATAAGCAAAGACAACATGAGATACATCGTTTGTTGACTGATAAGCAAAGACAACATGAGATACATCGTTTGATGACTGATAAACAAAGACAACATGAGATACATCGTTGGATGACTGATAAACAACGGCAACAAGAGATACACCGTTGGATGACTGATAAACAACGGCAACAAGAGATACATCGTATGATGACCGATAAACAAAGACAACAAGAGATACATCGTTTGATGACTGATCAACAAAAACAACATGAGATACACCGTTTGATGACTGATAAACAAAAACAACATGAGATACATCGTTTGATGACCGATAAACAAAGACAACATGAGATACATCGTTTGATGACTATGACTGATAAACAAATACAACATGAGATACATCGTTGGATGACTGATAAACAAATACAACATGAGATACACCGTTTGATGACCGATAAACAAGGACAACATGAGATACATCGTTTGATGACTGATAAACAAATACAACATGAGATACATCGTTGGATGACTGATAAACAAATACAACATGAGATACATCGTTTGATGACCGATAAATAAATACAACATGAGATACATCGTTTGAGGACCGATAAACAAAGGCAACATGAGATACATCGTTTGATGACTGATAAACAAGGACAACAATAGATACATCGTTTGATGACTGATAAACAAAGACAACAAGAGATACATCGTTTGATGACCGATAAACAAAGACAACAATAGATACACCGTTTGATGACCGATAAACAAATACAACATGAGATACATCGTTTGATGACTGATAAACAAAGAGAACAAGAGATACATCGTTTGATGACCGATAAACAAGAACAACATGAGATACATCGTTTGATGACCGATAAACAAGAAGAACATGAGATACATCGTTTGATGACCGATAAACAATGACAACATGAGATACATCGTTTGATGGCCGATAAACAAGAACAACATGAGATACATCGTTTGATGACCGATAAACAATGACAACATGAGAAACATCGTTTGATGACCGATAAACAAGAACAACATGAGATACATCGTTTGATGACTGATAAACAAGAACAACATGTGATACATCGTTTGATGACTGATAAACAAGGACACCAAGAGATACATCGTTTGATGACCGATAAACAAGGACAACATGAGATACATCGTTTGATGACCGATAAACAAAAACAACATGAGATACACAGTTGGATGACCGATAAACAAAGACAACATGAGATACACAGTTGGATGACCGATAAACAAAAACAACATGAGATACACAGTTTGATGACCGATAAACAAAAACAACATGAGATACACAGTTGGATGACCGATAAACAAAGACAACATGAGATACATCGTTTGATGATTATGACTGATAAACAAGGACAACAAGAGATACATCGTTTGATGACTGATACACAAGGACAACAAGAGATACATCGTTTGATGACTGACAAACAAAGACAACATGAGATACATAGTTTGATGACTGATAAACAAAGACAACATGAGATACATCGTGTGATGACCGATAAACAAAGACAACAAGAGATACATCGTTTGATGACTGATAAACAAAGACAACATGAGATACATCGTTGGATGACGGATACACAAAGACAACATGAGATACATCGTGTGATGACGGATAAACAAAGACAACATGAGATACATCGGTTGATGACCGATAAACAAAGACACAAGGAGACTAACCCTTTCCCAAAAAACAGATGCTTCCTCGCGTGTCTGCATATGTGCTACTGAATATGAAAGCAGTGTGGCAAATGGAGATATTGGTCTTAATAAGCAATTTCCTGCTTATGTAATCTATTCTAAAATTGTACTTTCATTTACACAGATTTTCCATACTTTTGCTTCAATGTTGTTAAATTCGTCCGCTGAAGACTTGTTTAATGTGGGAGTCATCTGATTTTGATTTCAGATCGATTTCAGTCAATCTGACCCTCGTGTTTTCAGAACATGCGACTGTTCTATTTATAGATTGTTCGGCGATTTATCTGTCATATTCGGAATTTTCCGGAAATAATTTCGTTAAAGTTATTATGGCAAATGGAAAAAATCTTAAGATTAGCAATTTTCCTTTTGCCACAATGATTTCAAAAATTGTCTGTTTCAGGTCTCAAAGTGCTTCTGCATGTACGGCATATTCTGAAAATGTGTACACTTATATTATAGATGTAGACGGTGTTAATGTTAATCTCTATCAGTCATACTCGGTATTTTCCGTAAATTATTGGAGAATGCCGGAAAGTATGATCATGCACTGCATATAAAGCTAAATCTACTGCATACAAGATAAATGCTCGCCAAATAGTTAATTCTGCACGGCGAGGGTAAAGAAAACCAAAGAATAATATACAAGAGAAAGTTTGATGCAAGGCTTCAATGTCGCCGGACGAGACTGCATTCATTTAATTTTTAAACACATTTTTGAAGGTCTGTCATTATCATTCGGTAGTTGTTGTTGTTTACCCTCGCACTCGGCAGTAATGCCATTTGGCAAGCAACGTCATCCAAGAATTATTTCCATCTTATATAAACAATCTTTAAAAAAAAACTTAAAATAGGCTTAAAATGAAAATAAATGAAAATTTAAGTACGGCATTGAAATGATCTTTGAATTGTATTTTTTATAGATTATTTACAACATTGTATTGGTGTGTGGTTTTTTGCATCGCATGATCTATAATAACTAATGTAAAGAGAATCTATATTATTTTTCTCACTAAAGGGAGGTAAACTTGTAAAAATGCATAAATTTGAGACATATTTTAAAATATTTCTTATTTTTGTCTATGTTTACAAATACACCAATGTTAGACTGTACCTAATAACATCGCACTGTCAATCAATGGTAAATAAACTCATCAGTGCGTATTGTTTACTCACTTGCTGTTCTTAAAATAGCACACACATTTTGTTTTCGCTACGACTACGAGTCCGACATTTTTTTTAGGTCACTGTTACACCTAGTTTTTGTAATAATTTTACCATATTCACCTTTGTAAACATGCTATATGAAGTATTTTATTTAATTAGATACTTCCTCTACTCTTTTTCGGTTAAATTTGTGGATGAAATGCTTTTATTTCACAAATAAACTGCATCCACTGATTCTCATGCAGTAGCCGACAAGGCTTTATATCGAAATGCGCATGCGCAGAAATTACAAACTATGCAGGCTCTCGCGTAGAAACAGTTCATATTTTAGACATACATGAATAAACATTATAAAATTAATTCTTCAAAAATCAAGACTCTTTGACCATGAAATTAACATTCAGAAAAGTTAAAATTACCTTTCAAAGGAGATTTCGACGTGATTTTTATCTCAATATTGACACATAACAGTCGGCTGCATGGGTTTTGATGCCAGTCTAGTAGGGACACTTGTTTTCGTAAATAAAACGACAAAACTTAAATGCGAGTCAACATAAAGAAACTGGAAATAGTTCAAACATCGGAATAATTATATAATTTTAGAGATGTCATTACTTAGTGTTTTTTAAACAAACACAAGTGTAATATGTTTAATCTAAATTTGTTTCTTTCTAATAATAAATCATCATACCATGTGATTTCTGAAAAGTTATTAGGCAAAAAAAAAGTCTCGTCCCCTTACGACCATGTTTTTGACCAATCGATATGGCTTGAAATGAATTTTATAGAGGGTCGCCATAGGCACATTTCTACAATATGTGTCGAGCCCGCTTGCGGTGAGCTCGATATATATGTCACAATGGAGATTCGGTGTATGTGCGTGCTTGCGTCCGTGCGTCCGAACCATATCCGGCCCGCATTTTAATAATGCATCGTAGGAATTTCCAAGAAACTTGGCACAAATCAACATGATGAAGCGGTGTGTCGCGCACAGGACTCAGGCCTGTACATCAAACGCCAAGGTCACATATCAAAATGAGTACTGTTTGATAAGACTTAACCTTGTCCGGCCCACATCTCAACCATGCATCATAGGATTTCCAAGTTACTGGGCACACATGTAATGATGAGGTGAAGTGAAGACCCATGCCTGTACCTTTAAGGCCATTGTCACACTAAGAGGTCAAAGGTCAAAATGCGAAACCATGCATTACAGGATTCCCAAGTTACTAGGCACACATGTTCACCACGATGTGGCGCAGAAGGCCAGACTTGTACCTCAAAGGTCAACATGAGAAGTATTTTATAGGATTGTACCTTGTCCGGCCCTCATCTCAACCATTCATCATAGGATTCCTAAGTTAGTGGAGACCGGGAAAAGTTGTTACACGGGATAAATTGTTACATTGCAAAACTGTTTCCTTTAATAAAAGTTGTTTTGTGTCTTTAATTCTTACCCCATTATTGGGGTAAGTTGTTACATTTCACTTACCTCTTATATCTAGCTGGTCCGAGTAGAAATATTTGTTACGCAAACGTTGCTATACATTGAGCTTTACATAGATATACGGACTATCTAAATCGGCAAATAATTAAGAAGATATACCCCAAAACGTGAAACAACTATCCGCGGTCTCCCCTATTGAGCACACATATAAGCGTGTTAAATGAATACCCAGGTCTGTACATGGAAGGTCACGGTCACACATTTTAAAACATTTTGACAATTAATTGTTTGACTTTTAGACAACAATGAAATATTACACTTTCATTTAAACTTAGTGTTTGACAAATTTACGGAAATACAAACATTTGGGTGTTTTGATCTGTAAAAATTCTTCAAATTGAATTTTTCTAATTGCGACCGAAATAACAATTGTAAATGTTATATTTATCACATTATTATTTAATATTGAGTTATTAGAACTGTGGAATAAGTAGAAACCATAACATAACATATCTTTATTCATCATTAAATATAACATATTTATAGCCAATGCACATATTACTATTTTACATAATATATAATATGAGGTTGTATACAAGAAAGCCCTTTTCCGAAAAGTTCCGATGGAATATGTTGAATGTTTTCTTTTCTTTATCTAAGACTTATTTAAAAGAAAATATTTATAATGTTAAATATATACATTTAACACTTCGGTATCACAGAAGGCCCTCAATTAACTGCTATCAGGTCAACTCTTTGCCAGTCTGTGTTGCAATTGCATAGCAGAGCACTAACTCGAAATAGTGCCTCGGGCCATCTTGTTTTTGAAAATCGGGAGAAGAATTTGGAAGTGTTTTCTTTCGTTTGACATGGAAACCAAACAAGAGCTGTCTTCAAGACAGCGCGATCGACTGTTTGGTGTAAGTCAATAAAACAAAACTTTTTGCAGTAAGGCAAAATAAAAAACAATGATAGAGTTACCTTCTCTTATCTACAGATAAGGGTCCTGACGATTAACACGTTTTCCAGGTTTCAAAGCAATATCCTAAAAAGTTAAGTAAATACATGGATTTTACCCAGATTAAATGTGTTTTCTAAGTCGAAAAATGGGCCATAATCTCAACAAAAACCTTTACAGAATTATACCCCGTTATTTGTTGATAGAGATAAAGATGGTAAATAAGTATTGTAATTGTAAAAGCTTGACAGAGTTACGCACTCGTGTCTGTTTATGGAGGTAATGATGGTGAACAATAGTGTGAGTTTCAAAGGAATATCTCTAATGGTTTTGAAATAAAGTTGCGTGGTACGAAACACTTAACAAAAAAATCAAAAAAGGCCATAATTCTTATAAAAACAGAGTTCTGTACTATATATTGTCTGTTGATGGAGGTATTTTTGTGCGAATCAAAGGAATATTTCTAATAGCTTTGAAATAAAGTGAGGTGGTATATAAACCTTAACCAAAATTTGAAGTCGAAAGGGGCTACTTTTCTTACAAAAAACATTGACATAGTTATGTGCTCTTGATGGCGGTAATGATGGTGAACAAGTATTGAAAGTTTCAAAGCAATATTTCAAATGGTTTTACAAAAAACTTAACCAAATGTGTGACGCCAACGCCGAGGCGAGTAAGATAGCTAGATTTTCTTCGAAAAGTCAAGCTAAAAATGTAGAAATTAAGGAGAGGAATTGAGAGGATGCTACCTATGAAGTTTCATCCCAATTGGCTCAGTGGTTGTAGAGGAGAAATCGTTTGAAGCTAAAATAAATAAGCGCAAGCCCACACAGACGAACGCAAAATTAATTAGCCTGGGCATACGCTCGACTGGCTTTCAGCAAGTGGAGCTAAAACCCGATTGTAAGAACTACGGTAAATGGATTAACATACGAACATTGATGAATGAAGTGTTCATTTTCACTACCGCAGTGTCTGAACGACTTCAGCGAGAATTAGTTAGTTTCTTGTGTCTTTAAATACTGATATGATATTATAAAATTTTGAAAAGAACCGGGTACCGTCAACAGGGTGATATATGTCATGAAATAAATATTGTAATTGTTCATATTTATGACAATCTTGTTCACAATTAATTACTGTTTTAACTCATCGTATATTCACGATGGATGCGGGCTTGTGTAAAGGGCGCGTCGAAAACAGCGTAACACGAATGAGGGCCAATACAAATGGGTATTCACTAACTCTTAAGCGATGTTCAGCTTGGCTGCGACCAATCGTTCCATTTACGAAAGCATTTTTGAACTCATCGTACTTTCACGATGGAAGCAATTGAAAGCACGCCTGCATTGAGAGCTGCGCGACCCTTCGTTCAAACAAGAGATGTCCGCAAGACAGCATGCTCGACTATTTGATAATACATAGTCAACAGTACTGTACTATCAATCTTGTTTGAATATCATCTGCTATTTGTGAGAAAAGGCCTTGCATACATAACTTTACACCAGATTACCAACTTCAACAAGGGCCTTAATTTATAATAAATTCAGTCATGAGTTACCTAACCTGATTGTTTGACACATTTAAAGAATATATTGAAGTTGTAAATCAATCGCTGTGTGGTAACTGAGATATGTGCATACAATGCATGCACAACTTTAACCATTTTTTTAAATGTAAAACAAGAGATTTGATTTGATTGAGATGATTCTTCTGATGATGTGATGAAAAAATTGGCTTATACAGTGAACAAATTGTGGCCTAGGTTTTTACCCCATGTGACCAAATAAAGATTTGACCCAGATTTGATGGACATGAAAGTTCTGATGAATGTTCATGATACATGGATATTCAATGCGGCCTTGTACAGTGTTACAAGTGTAACTGTGATGCTTGAGTATGAGATAAACCATTGTTTTAAGGGAGATAAATGTTGCACAGTATACATATTCATAAATTCAATAAGTCTTAGTGAAACGTTCTCCTCGCATTTTCCTATGGCGGTAAACGTTCCAAACCATGCATTAGATACAGATGCGGACGCTAAAATTCCAAATCGATCCACCTTTGGCTTATATAATTAATTTCTCAACCTAGAGAATGGACAAAAGTCTATTGGGTGGCATGTGAAGTGGGTCATACAAAGGTTATTTGAAGAAAAAAAAACACCACACTCACTCAATGAGGTATAACATTTATTTTCACCCTTCGCATTACAGCTCACAACACCCCCCCACAAATATCACCCTAAAATATAAAGTACAATCAAAAGTAACATATTCTGACAAACATATGTCGACTTGAAGAGGACAAACAGTAATATTCATTATACATACTTTTCCCTACAACTCTTTCCCACATGCAGACATGTTTTTATGCATATGCAGCTGATGATTTAAAATACTGTTGTCAAAAGAGAAATTGCTCACCATGAACCATTTTTACTTTTTGCTACAATGTTTTTTAATTCTAACCAATAGTCAAACTTTCGCTGAAAACGTAAAGAACAAGAGGATATTGATCGTGCTTTTATAGCTCACCTGATTGAATAGAACTAATTCAGTTCTTACTCTATACATTTATGGAGGAAAAGTTCCGTAGACATTTGTATCAACGGATCGGAATAATTTGAACAATCTTGATAGAAGAACCATTATGACAAAATGTTTTTCAAATCGGGAATATTATTTTGGACAAGAACTTTATTTCAAACATTTCAATATACATTTGTATATATTTATCATTTGACACTGCTTGTATCCGATCTTATATACCATGTGTAATATAACATGACCGAATCACTATTGTTTGTATTCATCCACGAATGTTTAGAAAATGGCTGAGGACGTGAATCCGGTAAACACAAAAGTCACAATAGATGGACGAGGTAAAGGGACCAGTATCGACCATAACAATATTGTGTGTGAACAGTTTAATTAGTACATGTATTACATGTTTGGACTATTTTCTGACAGCGATTAACCGATTTTCTTTTTGTGTTTTGTCCTGTTATAAAACGAATCTGATATGTGTTGATATTTCATAAAGATTTCTTGAACTCGTTTAATAAAACTTTTTATGAAATGACAACTCATGACAGGTCCTATATATATAATCTGACCTGCCCCAATGGCGACCACGTTATTCAAAAGATCGGCTCGATCACTGTCTTGGTAGAGGGTCAAATACAAGGAACGTTTGAAACAAATTAATTTTAAATCGGATCTATTCTTTCGGACATGTGTGTTTTTATTTTATAAGATTTAACTGTATATACTGTACATAAAAAACTTGAACTGTGTCCATGAGGTTAGGAGTAGTTGTTTGTAGGCGCTGAGTGATTATCTTGGCTCACCGACCCCGCACTGGTTGACGATATTTGGACAAGTAACGATTACCCACCTTGAACACGGTTAAAATACAATCTTAAGTAGAAAAAAAGAAGAAGGGAAAATTGCTTATTGTGAAGCATTCCTCTCCCCCATCCCTCATATTTTTAAGTTGGCTGCTCTCATCAGAGAAATATTGTTTTCCACTTGTAGCAGAGGATTTAAACAACATTTTGGCAGCAGGAGAAGTTGTTCATCACAAGAGTCTGTATGTTTGAAAGGGTTTATTTATTATGACATTTTGAGGAAACTAGTTGGGATTATTCCATTTTTCACTGATCAAATATCCGTCCAGTATCCGTCTTAATGAGGCAGACTAGCATATTTTCCGGTCCATTCACGAGCTGTTTTATTATATTTTTCCCTGTCTGTTTTGAACATACGTGCAATGTCTGGTACCAATGGGTCATCTGGGTTGGGATCATCGAGCAATGATCCAATCGATAGCAAAACTGAAATAGAGCAAAGCAAAAGGGTACAGTTAGAATTATTAGCAACATGGCTTCAAGTATATTGTTGATAAAAAGTGGATATTATTTTGTAAAAAAGAGAAACTCGTTTACTAATTTCCCTT
Source organism: Clinocardium nuttallii (assembly GCA_031471495.1). Taxonomy (NCBI): domain Eukaryota; kingdom Metazoa; phylum Mollusca; class Bivalvia; order Cardiida; family Cardiidae; genus Clinocardium; species Clinocardium nuttallii. The sequence continues at coordinate 10,383 of JAUELF010228716.1, forward strand.
ATTAACAATGTTTTAAAATAGTTTCCTGCAAAATGGTCGTCTGTATCTGGGATTCATGATACTTAATTATACTACACCAGTTTGTTTACCTGACATAGCAGTTACTTAATTATACTCCACCAGTTTGTTTACCTGATATAGCAGATACTTAATTATACTCCACCAGTTTGTTTACCTGACATAGCAGATACTTAATTATACTCCACCAGTTTGTTTACCTGACATAGCAGTTACTTAATTATACTCCACACGTTTGTTTACCTGATCTGTAAAAGGTAAAGTTAAACTCAACACTAGGATAAACATGGATGTTGGTTTTCAATCAAACTCACCAAGGTCACATTCCATTTGGAATTTCATGTTCGTGTGACAAGTAGTATTTCCGAGATGTGGAACTCAACACAAAACATAACCAAAGTCTACAGCAGATCACTTTGAAAACATGGGGGCAACATAAGGGAAATGCGTAATTGAAACCATTGTTGCAAATTGTGAGCAATGTTTGCTTTTGCCACAATGTTTTCAGTCCTTCTGTGTCAAAATAAGGCTAAACGTTTGATAGTGTAATAACGTGTTATATGGTTAAGTGGACCGTGTCTGCTCTTATTACACTGTATGCTGGCTTTTTTAAAAGACTTTACACATGACCCCAGAGGTCACTAAATGATGACCTTCAATCCATGCAATTGTATGGAATTGCAATATGTTGTTTTAGGATTGTACGCCATTACAATTTCAGTGATAATTGCCACAATACCAACAATCAACAAAAGATGTCTGTCAAACATTATGCCCCCCTGAGCGCCATGTTGTCAGGAATATTGGAACAATTTTTACCCAACTACCTCAAAATCAATGTTTGAGGGCCATGGGTGCAGGCAATGACGAGTTATCAATTGGACAAGCTTTTCAGCTTCAATATCACTGTGACCTTGACCTTTGACATAATGACCTCAACATCTAAATGGGTCATCTACTGGTCTCCCCCAGCCTCCATGTCAAGTTTGAGGGCCATAGTTGCTGGCAATGTCAAGTTATCATTCTGACTAGCTTTTCGCGTTCAAGCTCACTGTGACCTTGATATTTGAAAATAAATAGGGGTCATCTACTGGTCACCCACAGACTCTATGTTAAGTTTGAGAGCCATAGGTGCAGGCAAAATGTCGAGTTATCACTCGGACAAGCTTTTCGCTTTCAAGGTCACTGTGACCTTGACATTTGTCGTGATGACCTCAAAAACTATTAGGGGTCATATATTGGTCACCCAGCCTCCATTTCAAGTTTGAGGGCCATTGGTGCAGGCAATGTCAAGTTATCACTCAGACGAGACTTTCGAGTTCAAGGTCACTGTGACCTTGACCATTGCCATGATGACCTCGATATTCAATAGGAATCATCTACTGGTAACTCCATGTCAAGTTTGAGGATCATGGGCGCAGGCAATATCGAGTTATCACTCACACAAGGTTTGTGTGTTCAAGGTCACTGTGACATTGACATTTGACCCAATGACCTCAAAATAAATAGTTTCCATCTATTGGTCAGGTCCAATCTCCACGTCAAGTTTGAGGACCATAGGTCCAGGCATTGTTGAGTTATCACTCGGACAAGCTTAATAGAGGTTTTGTGTTCAAGGTTACTGTGACCTTGACCTTTGACCCAATGACCTCAAAATAAATAGAGTTCATCAACTGGTCAGGCCCAATCTCCAAGTCAAGTTTGAAGACCGTAGATCCAGGCATTGTTGATTTATCACTCGGACAAGAGTTGGTATATAGACGGACATGTGCAAAGCAATATACCCCTCTTCTTCGAAGGGGGCATACTTAGTACATTACAGCACGTGGTATAACATGGATTGGTCATGATTTCGAGAAGCTCTCGATTAATTTTGGATATTGTTAATATTGTACTATACTGGACTATTTTAAAGTGGATTTTGCTGCAGTAAAGTGTAGCTTAATACTCACCAGTGAGCTTGTGTACAACACAGGGTATATATGGCTTAGAACAAACGCAAGAAGAGCAGTGATTCGGATTCAAATTCGAAAAATGGGAAACAAAGGAAAAAAAAGGAGGCTCTGGTGGGAATGAGAGTGAATTAAAAATAGGAGACATTGCCGAAATAATAACTGAAGCAAACAGCATTTTATCGGATAAAGGTAATTCTACTGAGTGTTGCTCTCCTGTCATACCAGTATTCACTCTCCCACCGGTCAGTTAGACTTAACCCACAACTCTGGAAATATTTCCTGTTCTGATTCTAAATTCAAAATGGCGTCAAATACAGTTCATCCGGACCAAGACACAGCGTCTAAACTCGATTTAGTTTTATTTGCAGTTGAGGAAATTAGGAAAAACCAAGATACTTTGAGAAAATCACTGGAGTACAGAATAGACAAACTAAGATCAGATCCCATGGCAGATATAGACTAAAAATTGGAAGTTTGAAAACAGAAATGTCTATTTATCTAAACAAACAAAAAAGTAGGATTGATACATTATTGAAAAGTGTTCAGGAACTACAGTCGCGCATGGAAAATATTGAGAGTAAAGGAACCGTTACATCAGGTGTTTGCGACATTAGTGACCTATAAACGACCCTGACCTCACAATAATCGCAAGTGGCATGAGTTATACGGAGGGAGAAATCATTTTGGACAAAGCTGACTCTTTAATCCAAGCTCTTGGAGGGGAAGTGTCTTCAAATACGCATACCACCGGAGCAAAAAGACTCATACATAATTACTCGACTAAACCAGGATAAGTGAAAATCAGTTTCGCAACATTGGTAGAAAAGGTGCTCGTATTAAGAAACAAATCCGCCTTAAGCAAATCGTTAAACCATAAGACCATAACGCTAGAGCTCTTATTAAGAAACTTCCCGATGGACACAATTTAATAGTAGGTTCAAATGGCAGAATAAGAGAAAAACAAAACAACAACAGTTCTAGATCATCGAAGAAGTCGTTAAGAATCAACCCGGTCTCATCGTGTGTTAAATGTCATAAGCCCATCTAAATGTTTGTGGATGGACGATGAACAATCACGAGTTACGATGCGCTATTATAAATGGAATAAATATGGACATGAACTACATAAACGCGCACAGCGAGGATCCGGTGGTGCTGGTTTCTTCATCAAATCATGGATTATTAGTGAATACGAAATAGAGATTGTTGATCAGTGTTATGAAGGGATATTAGCTTTAAAGTTAACAAGCCGTACCACGGAACACACTACTTTATTACTCACATGATATCTACCTCCAGAAAACTCACCATGGGGCCCGTAATGCTCAAAGTTTCTTTGCACACATATTAGCATTGATATACATGTATAATGACTGTGACTTTATGATGATATCAGGGGATTTTAATGCAAGAATAGGAAATCTTCACGATACACTAGCAGAAATAGACTCTATTCCAAATCGAACATT
>JAUELF010228727.1:0-13823 GCA_031471495.1 Clinocardium nuttallii
CAAAATGACAAAACTTTATAATTCCATTCTTATTAAAGTTCTTGTTAGATTTCAAGATACAAATGGCTTTTACTGATTCTTTAATAGTGTCCACTCCTTGCAGTTTCATATGCGCTCCTGATCAAATATTCACAGATATTTGCAGTTACACATTTGTTACTAATTTACTATCATTCAGATGATCGAATTAAGGCCATATTGGCCCTCTTGTTGTGTTCGTTTTCACTTATCATATTTTCTATTACAGTTGATTCGACCAGAGGTAAGAATCAACCATTTTCTGATATTTTACTACTTTCCCTTCCTTAAAAAGTTTTGAGAAATGTAATATATCTGTTATACTTTGATCCATATTGAGAAGTAATTAAAACATTTTTACAAGTTCAAGAACTGTGTGGAGTAAAGGATTAAAACTCGCTTGCATTTGTTTTCTCACCTTTGTTTCAGTAAAACCTTATCTCCTACCTTAAGATCATTGTAGCTTGCATGTCTTTCCTTCAAAATATTTGCTCTGTACAATTTAGGCTTAAAAGAAGTTTCATATATTAATACGCTGATGTAACATTTATGAAATCTCCCTTATATATCAATTTCTCGTAATGTCGTAAGGGTCCCCTATTTCCAAATATATCACTTCTGGCGTTTTAAGATTAACTACCATGTTTGTATCAGTCAAACAGCGTCAATAACTTTAATTGATTTTGAAAAAGTAACAACAGTTACGGCACATTTTGCTACATCATCTGAACACATCAAACAGTATATTTTTGGAATATCCATAGTAATAAATATACCGCTAGAACAGTTTATTTATTTATTTTTGCTCAACTCGTTGATGTTTATGTTAAATAGTATGAGTGGTCTAAAGTAACCTAAGTTCAACACAATATTACATGATATTGAAGGTGTAATGTTTAAGTTAGTTTCCATATGGGCTTTTATATTAGAATACATTGAAATTAGAATGAATTAAATATTAAAGAAAAAAATCCCATTTCGTTTAAACATAAAAACAATTTATAAATATCTAAGGACTTCAATGCCTTTATAACGTTTATATTTAGCACTTAGAATCTACCACCTGGATTTTGATCATACTTAATAAACAAAAGACATTACTATAAATAACCTTTTTTAAAAATTCAAACTGTGACTCGTCTGAGATTACGAACTCAGGTGTCATTATAGTCAATCTATTGTTTATAAGTAAGGAAACTATTTTAAACACTGAATTTTTTAAAATATTCCCCTGTAATTTACAGGATCGTTCCGTGAAGTAACAATCGTGATAATCAGTACCTGTTCTGGCTATTCTATCTTTTAATTCCCCTATCCTTGGGTTCAAATCATCTGCTACATAAAAGTATCACTCTTGATGATCATCAGTACGCCTATCTTTTAATTCCCCTTTCCTTGCATTCAAATCATCTGCTACATAGAAGTAACACCCTTGGTGATCAGTACGTGTACTGGCTATTCTATCTTTTAATTCCCCTTTCCTTGCGTTCAAATCATCTGCTACATACAAGTAACACCCTTGACGATCAGTACGTGTACTGGCTATTCTATATTTCAATTCCCCTTTCCTTGCGTTCAAATCATCTGCTACATAAAAGTAACACTTTTGATGATCAGTACGTGTTCAAGCTATTCTATATTTTAATTCTCCTGTTATTGTGTTCAAATCATCTGCTACATAGAAGTATCACTCTTGATAATCAGAACGTGTTCTGGCCATTCTTTTTTCAAATTCTAATATTTCATTTGATCATCATTTCCTCTACCGGAGGACATGCAACTAATTATATGGAAATGTGGTTTAACAAATTCCACTGTGTTGTAATATATCGAAGTATTGCTTTAACGCATAGTATGTTCTCAGATTAGCCTGTACAAACTGTAAGTACCACACGACCCTTCACAAAGATCATTGGACAATAAACATAAATCACCCAGTTGTTTTAACGAGCAGTAGGCACTCGGATGAGCCTGTTTAATACATAGGTCATTTTAAAATTACAACTTAATTGCTTTAACTAACAATATGTACTCATGTGGGCTTGTGCACACGCTCACAAGGGCCCTCACGATCTGACTATAGATAGTATAACTCTAGATGCATCGTGTGACTTTGATTTACAAACGTTGCCCTACTAGTCGTATGCCCAGTTATCTTAAAAATTAAATCTCTCTCTGTATATAATTTTTGTTAACCGAATAGAGTTGACATATTTATTGCTCATAATGAATATTTGTTTCTTTCGCAACAATGTTTTCAAAAGTTGTATGCAGCAAGTACGTCTACATATGGGAAAGCGTAACATAAATAATAAAAACGTTTTGAGGCCCCATTTCGCTTGACAGACTGAGAGTCCAAGTAATTTGTTTTCAAACCGTGTGTTTAACCCTTTGACTGCTTGAGCAGTTTTGTGACAGCTTTTCTAGTGTTATCCTGACTGCTTTTCTAGTGTTATCCTGACTGCTTTTCTAGTGTTATCCTGACAGCTTTTCTAGTGTTATCCTGACTGCTTTTCTAGTGTTATCCTGACTGCTTTTCTAGTGATATCCTGACTGCTTTTCTAGTGTTATCCTGACAGTTTTTCTAGTGTTATCCTGACTGCTTTTCTAGTGTTATCCTGACTGCTTTTCTAGTGTTATCCTGACTGCTTTTTTAGTGTTATCCTGACTGCTTTTCTAGTGTTATCCTGAATGCTTTTCTAGTGTTATCCTGACAGCTTTTCTAGTGTTATCCTGACTGCTTTTCTAGTGTTATCCTGACATCTTTTCTCGTGTTAGCCTGACAGCTTTTCTAGTGTTATCCTGATATCTTTTCCAGTGTTATCCTTTTTCTAGTGTTATCCTGACATCTTTTCTAGTGTTATCCTTTTTCTAGTGTTATCCTGACTGCTTTTCTAGTGTTATCCTGACAGCTTTTCTAGTGTTATCCTGACAGCTTTTCTAGTGTTTTCCTGACATCTTTTCTATTGTTATCCTTTTTCTAGTGTTATCTTTTTTCTAGTGTTATCCTGACTGCTTTTCTAGTGTTATCCTGACAGCTTTTCTAGTGTTTTCCTGACAGCTTTTCTAGTGTTTTCCTGACATCTTTTTACCCAGTTGTATATAAAGAATACACAATCGGAAAATGTGTTAAATAGAGGACAGGGGGATGTATTGCGCATGACCAAGTACATGGACAGCTGAATGCATTGATCAAATGAGATTATGAATATGTGGGAAGCATCGGAAGCCCAGAGAACAGATGGACAGTATCCTGACCCGAGATCAGTAGAATATCAGCTGAAGACACAAATGACACGATTTAGCAAAATATAGATCTTCATGAGCAAGGAAGAAATTCACAAAACATATGTTTTAAACAAAGTCATGGCCTAGTTACAGCTTAAGAGGAGCTTGGAAATCTATTTGTTGGAACATTCGCCTGATACAAAGATTGTAATAACAGATGAAGCTGATAAATGTGTTATAAACACAGAATGGATTGGGCGTGTTATGTACGTGGGTACAATAAAAATGGCGACATACTTCTCTATACAGGCTATACTGTCTTTACTATAAAACTGGTCAACAATCTCTCAGAATACACTGTCTGCATGGCTATGCATGGTTATTTTCTTTACAATGGTAATATGATATGATGAAACACTAAATGTTTAAATGCTAATTAACAAACGTTCCGTATGATAAACATTCCAAAGAATATCCTGTATCAACCAATTAAAAGATACAGAATAGAAAACAACAAATTAATGAAATTGTTGATGTTAATTGTTATATCTAATGTCTGATAAGTCCATGATATAGTCCTTGAATTTCACAGGTTATTCTTTTGGGCTCAGTGTCTGTTATTCATTACTGGTTTCACCCATTTTATTAGATCACCTGAGCCGAAGGATCAAAGTGAGTTATTCTGATCACTTTGTGTCCGTCGTTCGTCGTCCGTCCGTCCGGCGTTAACTTTTAGCTTTAAACATCATCTCCTCCCAAACTCCAAGAACAATTTCCATGAAACACCACATGAATGTTCCATTGGTGGGCCTCTTTCAAAAAAATTCAAAGATTTTAATTCCATTGAGAACTTTGGTTGCTGTGGCATCAGAAAGGGGTCAAAATGTCCCAACTTTGAAAATCTTCTCCTCCGAATCTGCTGGTCAGATTCCAATATCATTTGGTAGAAATGTTCCTTGGGTGACCTCTACAAACAAAATTCAAGCCATACTGATTAGTCGAAAAACATGGCAGTCAGGCGGCATCAGAAAAAGGGCAAAATGACAACATTTGGAAATTTCTTTTTTTAAACATCATCTCCTTAACCACACGACCAATTTCATTCAAACTTCACAGGAATGTTCCATGTTCCATGGTGGCCCTTTTTTCAAAATTGTTCAAATAATTGAATTCCATGGATAAGTTTGGTTGCTGCGGCATCAGAAAGTGGGCAAAATATTTAAACTTTATGAATCTTCTTCTCTGAATCTGTTTGTCTGATTCTTAAATAATTTGGTAGAAATGTTCTTTGTGTGACCTTCTACAAAGAGTGTTCAAGGCATACTGATTGGTTGAAAAACATGGCATTCAGTAGGCATAAGAACAGGGAGGGGGGGAATTTGGAAATTACAATTTTTTGAAAATCCTTGTCTGATATTAAGAAACTTGATAGGAATCTTGCTTCAGTGATCCTCTACTTAATTTGTTCATGCTGTAGTGATTGGTTACAAAATCATAGCAACCATGCGTCATCACAAAGGGGGTAAATTGAATATTGACCTACAAATGACAACTCCTACCATTCCACTCTACCAATTACAAGGTAACTTTACAGGAACGTTCCTTTGATGGTCCTCTTTCAAATTTGTTCAAAATACTTACATTCACAGTAAAACTGTGCTGCGGCATCAGAAATTGAGAAAAATACTCAAAAATTCAAAACCTTTTCCGCCATAATCCGTTTGTCAGATTCCAAGATAATTTGGCAGTAATGTTCTTTGAGTGGCTAATTTAAATGATTAGTAGGATGAGTTCCATTTTGTAATAGTTTGTCCTTTCTATGAAACATTAAGAAAACAACTCATACCGCGCTATAACTCACAACGTCCACGTATGTACAAATTTATAGTACTTTTAAACACGGAAAGAAAAAAAGAAAATATTTATAGAATCTGGCGTCATTTTGCCTCTAGGCTTCTGAATTGAGAAAATTCTATGTTTGTAAAAGCATCCTTATTAGACGGGCGTTAACAGTCCCACTTACTTTTTGAAAAAAAAATCACGAAATTAATTTATATATATATATATATATATATGTAGGTATGTGTATGGGTATATATATATATTTGCGTGTGTGTGTGTGTGTATATGTTTTTATATACATATGCATATACATTTAAATCTAAGCTTAGTTAATTGCTATATTTCAACTAGTTTATTGTCTAAACCATTAATTGCTGTATGTATATTTGTGAATATCAACCATTATATTACATCATATTACTTAAGTTGAAAATAAACTATCTGTTCTGTTCTGTTCTGTTCTGAAAAATAAACAATAGCCTCTAAAGTCATGAGACATTGCTGTCTTAACCCTTTCGCACATGTACCAAATATGCATTAGACGACTTTGAAATGACACGGCAAATAAGTGAAATCTCTACAAATGAAAGAACAAATATTGAAGTTGAAAAAATGTGGCAAAAGGAAAAATTGCCCATTATGAGCAGCTCCTTTTGCCATAACGTTTTCGCAACTCATCTACTTCAGATGCGTCTGAATGCGTGGGAAGGGGGTTAAGACATTTGTGTTGATGATATTTAATCAATCAATAGAATGCCAAAGTGTCTTCTAAACTTAGACTATGGCCTTAAAAACTTATTCAGCTTTGTTACGATTGTTGCATTTGTGTAACAAATATATTCAATTGACCATGAATTATTGACGTCTTGTTTAAATCACTTGAACATTGATGTGATTTATTCCAAACACGCTATTGCCAGCGTCTGTCCGTTTTTAACTTTAAGCTTCAAACAATATCTCCTTCGACATCACCTTACAAATATGTTACTTTGATTCTCCTCTTTCCTAAGTGTTCAAATATGTTAATTATATGTAGAACTTGAGTTTCTGTGGCATTTAAATGAGAAAGAAATGAACAACATTTTTCTCCTTACTAAATCTTATTTCAAGATAATATAGTAGAAATGTTCGATGGGTGACCCTTTACAAAAAAAAATCAAGCCATTTTGATTGAATGAAAAATAAGGCAGTACGTCTACATCTGGCAAATCTTTGAAATGTTTTATTCCTATAATTTTATTTATATGATTTAAATAATTTAGAAAAAGTGTTACTTGGGTGCTTTGATAACTCTGTGTTTTATTTGGTCAAATACTGTTGATTGGTTAAAAAACATTAAATTAAGTGAGTTAAAAAATGGATGAAATGACAACACTTAAATTCTTCTCCTCTTGATCTGCATGTTTGCTTCAAAACCCACAATGATTGTTTGAAAACATTCCGTATGAGAAAGAAAATGTATATAATTGAAATGTCTATTTTAAATATTCAATTGAAAACATTGTTGCAAAAGAGACAATTGCTGAGGAATTTCTCCTTTTGTCACAAAATGTTTTCCAAAGGCGTCGGAAAGAGTAAGATATTATTCTGTTTATTTTTAGATACACAATATTTGAAGGAAGAGAACAAAAAGTTAAGTGAGATAGAGACGTGCACGATATGTATGGATAAACCAGTGAACATGACCCTACTGCCATGTGGTCACCTGGTTTGTTGTGAGGCCTGTGCTCCTCGCCTAAGAACAAGTACTATATGTCGAAAGCGAATTGTGGTCTCAGTGAAAACATACATGGGTAAACCTACACAAATTGTTTAAGTTATTTTGATTGAATGAAAAATAAGGCTGTCTGACAAATTCCTATGATTTCATTTATCTGATTTAAATAATTTAGAAAAAGTGTTTTTGGGGTGCTTGGTTGACCCTCTGTAGTATATGTTCAAACCCTGTTGATTGGTTAAAAAACATTAAGTGAATTAAAAATGGATGAAATGACAAACCTTTGAAATCCTTCTCCTCTTGATCTGCATGTTTTGATTGTCTGAAAACATTCGGCACCAGAAAGAAAATATTTATAATTGAAAGGTTTATTTTAAACATGAAATTAAAAACATTGTGGCAAAAGAGAAAATTGTTCATTATGAGCAATTTCACCTTTGTCACAAAGTGTTTTTCTAAAGCATCGGAAAGGGCTTTACCAAATAATATATTGTTCTGGGTTTTTAGATACACAATTTTTGAAGGAAGAGAACACAGGTTTACATGAGATGCCGACATGTAAGACCTGTATGAATAAACCACGGACCATGATCCTGCTGCCCTGTGCTCACCTGCTGTGTTGTGAGACCTGTGCCCCTCACCCGAGAACAAGTCCTATATGTCGAAAGCAAATTGAGGACAGAGTGAAAATATACTTGTCTTGAGAGGTAAGGATTGGTGTCTAATCTATATAGATTTTTAATAAATGACTGCAAACATTTACTAATGAAGTTTTCTCTCTGCAACATACTTTACTCCAGTAACTATCATAGGCCCACTGTCAATAATATCCTGTTCCTGAAGCAGACGACTATTAATTCTCTTTATTTGAAAGAACAATTAAAATGTTTTCAAAATCTGTCTTCTACAGAGGCAACATAAAGGGTCACATGAAATGCCAGTGCCAGATTGTAGAGAACACTTCCTGCAATGGCCTCATACATCAAGTGATGCTTACATATACATTGAGAGCAGAAGATTGGATAGCATTACAATTGCTTACTATGTATAAGAAAAGAAGCTTGTCTGTTGTTCAAGAAAAAGAGTTGAGATATTGTGATACCCTTGACATCGTCGCCTGAGCCATCACAAACTTGGTACACATATTCCTAGGAACAATACACATGTCTGTACTTGTCGTATAACTATCGCTTAACTATTTGTTCAGTAATGCCCCTTTTATGACAGTTAAGCGTTGGTATTTGCTCCGCGGCATTTGTTAAGCATTTACTATTTGCAGATGCATATTCAACAGACTACTTTTGAAGGCATTGTGGCTTAAGTAAAAATAATTCTCCCTTTTACTTAAGTGTTTTCAACTCTTTTCAGTAATAACTGAGTTATAGAGGTTTTCCCTATTTTTGCCAAGATGTTTTCAAACTCTTCCGCTGCATGTTCGTTGTATGTGGAAAAGGATTAGATAATATGGTGCTTGTAATTTCATTGTTTCTTGTGAATTTTTGAAGTACATGAATATGATTGCCATTTTGCTGACGTGAGCATGCAAAATTAATGGAAAATCTCCACAACTGAAAGCATAATTATTGCTTATAGTTGAAAACATTGTGACAAAAGTAGAAATAGCTGATTATGAGCAATTTCTCGTATTGTCACAATGTTTTAACATGTTGTCTGCTTCATCTGTAAGCATATATATATGTGGAAAGAGGGTTAAGAACAGGCTTAGATTAAATAATGTTTAGCCTTTTTTTCAAATTCGCATGCATTTTGATGCATTGGCAGCAGACGACTTTTAAAAACATTGACTGAAAGGAAGGAATTACTCATAAAAAGCAATGTCTTTATTTGCAAAAATGATTTCACTTCTATTTAGTATTTATACTTTCAATATTGTTGCAGAAATGTTTCTCAAGTTGTCTGCTGTAGATATGCTGTATGTGGGAAAAGGTTAACTTTTTCCCTTTGATATTTTTCTTTAAACCCAAACAGTATTTGCATTCATCCGTTTTACTGATTGTCTAGTTTTAGTCCATTTTAGGCTATGTAACCATAATATACCTGTATCAACAAGACTCATCTGCAGAGGATTGTGAGGAAAATCAAGTTGGACTACAAAAGGTTCTGAGATGTTGTGGTTTGAATGTGAATGATGTCACAAAGTGGCAGACAGGAACCTGTAAACACACTGTTTTCTGAACTTATTTATTAAACCGTTTTCTTTTATACCGTTTTTAGCATAATATATATGTGCCACCTAACATAAGTAATACTATCAAGTGTAATTATTTTATTTGAACACTTAACTTTAATTTCAAAGTGCCTTAATTTATACCAGTGATTAGTGTAATCTCTGGGTGCTCCGCAAACTAAACATGGTTTAAACAGGGGAATCTACCTACAACAGAACAGATGGTGTTTAGAAAGAAGCGAGTGACAGTTTGTGTACAGAAACAATTCTTCTTTAATCGATAGAAATGTAATAAAGAAAATATCTTTGTGGTCTTGGAATTACCATGACTGAAATATTTCTGACATAATAAGAGAGTTGGTATTAAAAAACATGACAAATGAACTTCCTGCCTTATAAATACATGTTGAAACTCTTGAGTGATAAAAACATCTAATTCTTATAATCGTCGGCAATTATCAACCTCAAAAATATTTCCATTAATTAGCACTATGGTAACAGTATACCTTTTTTAACAAACAGCTGAAAGTAAAGGTAACATGCAAATTAGCTGTACTTTTCCGAGTGGGACCGATTAACAATAGGTTAGACTGATCAACTTGTAAAAATCAACTTCAAACAGTTTTAACGAAGACCTTTAAAAAGACATATCATTGTCATGCAGTGTTCATAGTAATTAAGTGAACATGATTGACTGAACATATAGTGGAATATAGTTAGTGTGAGAGTTTATGTACAGCAATTTATAATATGAGGTGTATAATTATGTTTGAACAAATTGCAAATACCACAAAACGTATTGTTTTGTAACAAATGTTCAATTTGAGCTCAATAACAATATCATGTCTTTCACGTTACGGCCAAGATGTTGATGTGTAATTTATAGCTTCCTGCTGTGGTTTTCTCCACTCATATTACAGTATGTGTTTGAGATCTGTTAAGGTGTGGACATTCTTCTGTTGTAAATCACGTTTCAATATCCCTCTGATTGAAAAGTACATGGTTGCTGTATCAGGATACTTCGGCATCCACTCTCCAGGTGAAATGTATTTCACATCTTTGGCTTTTATGTATTGAATGGTATTTTCGCTGTGTGACCTGACACTGAATCTGGTTAAAAACCATGCCCTTGGACATATCTCTATGGAAGCGCGGGGCATATCGTTTACCATAAATGTTTACAAACCTTTTTTACATAGTACTTTGAGTTTAATTTCGAGCCTTTGTCAATGATTCTCAATTCAGTTGTGCCTGTGTAGCACACACCAGCCCATGTCATGAAACCCGTAACGAAAGCACAACGCTCAACAAAATTCAACTAATGCCTATCATCGTGATAATTATTAAAAAGCAGACTTCAATATCTTGCTCCTGGGTAGAACATTGCCTCATCAGAGGTAACATAAATTTCTAATTAACTTCCGCAGTCGCATATACAGCTTACAAAACCTTTGGCTGTGATAAATGATTTGCCTGGTATTTAGCTGATGAACACAGCACGTTTTCCAAAATTAGGCTTGCAATATTTTTGAAATAATGCGTTTGACAGTAACGATTGGACACCTTCAACTTTGTTGTCATCTCACGTTCCATTAGTGGATTTGTCCAAGATATTATGGTACGGATATGCTTAATCACTGCGGAAATTGACCAAATTGGGCGTTTCTTAAATCTCAGATATGTTTCACTGTAACTGGTGGCAAAAGGCATGCCTCAATTTTTGTTAACAAATAGAAGTGCAAGTCTCCACAGAAATAGTATATATCCATTTGCCATCACCACATCCGTGATGTTCATGTAAGAGTGTTTAGATTTCAAACTTTCAGGACACTGTCCTCTGCAATATTATTAATTTCACATCATTTTCTATTGAAAGCACAAGAAAAAGTGAATGTGTATCATCAAAGATACATCACCATATAAGTTTGAATAGCAAAACTTAAAAAAAACAAGGTTGCTAGAGCGATGAAATTGAACGTTGTACTGTTCACATATAAGTTGAACACCTCTCATACTTTGGTTAAGTGTCTTACATCAATGATGATACAATTTAAAATACAGTAGAAAACATTACGATGAAATGTTGTTCAGACTTTTGAAAGAAGTAGATAAAAATGGCAAAATGAATAAGAAAAACCATTTGAAAATAATAACAGGCCATGTATACACTATAGGTGTATATAGGTGGGAAAGGGTTAAGTGACAGATGCAGTTATTTATGTTGTGATACATGTACTAGTGTTTGATATTCTTGATTTATTTTAACTGTTTAATGGGTTATAATTACTCATAGATTACTGATGTATAACTGTATTCTGAAAACATGTACAGATGTTTGTTTAACATGTACGATGTTTGTTTAATGTACGATGTTTGTTTAACATGTACGATGTTGCTTAATAAATGGATAATATTCAATTGCTCTTTTCTAGTTTTAGCTTGACTATTCTCAGAATAAGTAGCACTGTTCTACTCTCTCAAGGCATTGCATTGACAAGGTTCCCAAGTTATAGGGAAAGTTATATCCACAGCTTAGTCTTTGATACTGTAAATTCTATGTTGATAGGAAGTTGTATTTACAACTAAAATCTGTTGTGATATAAATGCACATATACTGTTGATGAAACTGGGTGTAATGTTAGATGCCCATATACGAAGGTCCAATGCAAGTAGGGAACCAAGTAACTCCAAGGTAAAGGTCACCATCCGTCATCAACTTTAAGTGTTATAGGATTCAGTTAAGGACAAGTGATGCTTTCAACTTAGACCTTTCGACAAAACTACTTGAACTGTGTTGATGATATTTAAAATAGTGGTAGATCACCACATAGTTTTGCGAAATGTCAGTATCTTTAAGGTCACGATGGGTTATCCACATATACTATTGACAAGTTAAAGTTATTTGGTAAGTTGTATTTACAACTGAATCATTTACAAATACAATCCTAGTCAACCTTTCATATAAATGCCCAAGTACCGTTAATAACAAGGAAACTGGAGAGCAAACAGTTAAACTAGTCTGTGTTGTTGCCTGCCTAGCTGTAATGAAGGATCACGCATAGAGTTGACATCTCCATCGTTGCATTAGTTGGTCATTATTTGGTTTCTGTTTGGTATGTAAATGGAACAAATCAAGACATGGCCGGTTATAAATGGTATACAGACAGGCTTTTGGCTTAGTGGCAAACCTCTACAGTGTTTGAGAAATGCTCAAGCACGAAGGAGGGACACCAGCCTTGCGATGATGTTCATGTACAAATTCGATAATTTCCTGGTAGCCATTGACAACACACAAGGCTGATAACCCTAAATACATTGTAAAGGATCATGCATTCAAGGTCTTTCCCAATACCATCATATTGTACTGATTACACAATTATTCTTTCTTTCCTCCAACCAGTCAGTCATGACTGGAACAACCTGCCACCAGATAATGTGCATGTTGGGTCCAATATGTCTTTTAAGATAAAAAATGACCACACACTTCATCTTAAGTCGTTTAAGTGCGGGTGTGCCATAATGTTGGTGTTCTCGCGGGACGGCTTAAATATCTGGACAAAAACGTTTAAAACTCTATCAATGATTGTGTAATATTGACTAGAGTGGAAAACTTTATTATTCAAAAGAAATTATTCATCATGGGTAATTCTCCTTTGTCGGTATTTGTTTAAATTCGTTATTGGACGGAGGTAAACGTCGTTTTCAACAATAGTTCAGTCATATCACGGCGGCCAGTTCAACTGCTATGTATTTTCTGGCTTTCTCTCACCAGTACTCAACACAACATACTTTCCAAGAAACTGGCTTCTTTTCCACAATGACTGTTAGCCTATTGGTGGAAGACGAATGACACTTGTCACATCGACTTTTGTCAAACGTCGGAAAGAATGAAACCTGAATAACTGATGCTACTTTCATTTACTTGCCATAAAATATTGGTACAAAGACGTAGTGCTAAGACTATATATACTAGATACAGAGATTTATGTAGCACTTTGATATGTTGCAATCGTGAACGTATAGGCTCGGAAGTAATCACAGAGCTCGAAGACCACGTAACTCTGATCCAAAATACATGTGCGTTGTGTTTAAAATGCGACTACAATGTTCATTAAATATGAACACTAAATATAAACGGTAAAACGACAAAACGATAACTGCCTATGTGAAATAAAAGTCAACAAATGGAATCACTTTCTAAAATTTGTTTCCGAAAAGTTATAATAATTCACACAAAATGATCATATATAAAACAACACTGGACTCAAATACGGCCAAAAATGTTCCAAAACACAAAATAACTCAATTGACTACCGCCAGTCAGAACAGAACCTAAACCAGTCCTTTCATCAACCTAGAGCCCCGCCCGGAATCACGTCCAGGATTCGTACCGACGTCCTTCCAGGAGTCTAGTAGTGATCGTATTGTGCATTATTGGTATATACTAATATTCACTGATACACAGCATTAAATACTACAGTAAAGCTTGACCACTGACCAATGTAATTGTCTTAACTGTCGATTTTGCATTGGTCAGCGGCTAAGTCTGTTAAAATTATTTAATGACTTTTTAGTATGGAACTAAAAATAATATCAGTCCTTGAAAGATTTCCAGGTACCGCACTTAAAATAAGATCTGTACTTGGCGGCGTTTTTGTGGCGATTGGTCACAATGATAACAAAAACAACAACAACGAAACAATTTATATAGTCAGTTTTGAACAGTCGGTTGGATATTTCTGCAAAACCAATGTATTCACTTCCGTTAAACCGTCAAATATATATATAGTTCCATCAGTGATGCAGGGACACGATTAATAATGATCATGT